>VOPJ01006969.1:31494-235405 GCA_014673585.1 Semibalanus balanoides | reverse complement strand
CTTCACAGAAATGCATTGCAACCACATTCGAACAAAATGCAGACCCAGACAGATCGAATTATTCACTTTGAAAAATCACCTTGTAATTTGATGCACCCTAATAGACATGTCATAGCATTTAAAGCTAAGGTCAGTCGCTTGACCTCAGGAGGACAAAGTGCAACAAAAATTTGTTAAATATCGGGTACCGCATAACTCTTTCGCAAATACGCATCAAAGTCTTCCTACTTAAAGCTTCCCACTAGTATAAACGCTGCTAACGAGAGATCTGGACCACCCCTGGTCACCGATTGACCTCCAGTCACAACGTATGTTACCCATTAAGACAAACGGAATAAATTAAACTTTTCCCAAATCACTTACACATACCATTATGTGGGTTAAAGAGAATGCGTTATGGTCGAATTACTTACGCATACTTATCCCAAAATCACGTAGACAAACCATTTTGTGGGTTAAAGGGAATGTGTTAGTGGTCAAATGGTTTATCTAAGTGATTTTGGGAAAAAGCTATAAGCCGTACCGTCATTATCCCGTGTGCCATAATGGTAACTTACGCTGACCTGTGACCTGAGGTCAATCGGTGACCAGGGGTGGTCATATCTCTCGTTGTGCACGCGTCATATAGGCTAGGTTGAACGAGCGACACTAGATGGCGGATCCAGAGAGGGCCATGCCCCACCCCCCCCCAAAAAAAAACAAAAAACAAAAAACAAATCGGGCGCAAATTTGGACTCTTTCCTGAGATAATAGGAAATCTTAAGCAATTTTTCAATAGCAATTGTTTGTCTTGTTGTTTTTGTTTTTTATCAGTTACACATACAAAGCAACCGAATCGATGAATTTTCAGAATTGCGCGATACTTTTTTGGATTTGCCCCCCCCCCCCTCCCCTAAACTGACCAAAACCATCCGTTTTGGATCGACCTATGGACACTAGCGGGAGCGGCTGCCGACCGGATCTGAGTAGTTCGTTACACTTCGTTTGATTTTCAGATCTTCCCCGAAATGTGGATTTTCGTTGGTCGAGGTCTACTGACGTCACAAGAAATACTCTCCATAGTTGACGTACTTGTTTATCATACAACTTGACCGTGACTCAAACCGAGATTTTCGCGATTATTTACATTTGCTTAATTCTTGATAAGTTAGCCCCCGGTAAATCTGATTATTTTTTGCTATCGTTGATTTCATATACTAATTATTTTTTCTTTCATATACTGAATCTGAAGTAGACTTAAAGGTTCGTACCCACGTCATTGGGGCATATCAGTGAATCGCGATGATAAAGGCGCCTCAGCCTGCCGTAAAGGTGTGGCTCAGCATTTTTAATTTATCGGCTCTGTGAATGTGTGCTAATATTGGGTTTCGCCTTCTTTATATTTATTCTAAGAGACAAATGAATTTCTTGATTTTACATTTTCATGTTATTGTGATACCATACAACGGGGTAACCTACTTAAGAAGATATTTTGATGATTTTGGTCCATAACTTTTGAATCATGTTATTGTATTTCCTTCAATGTGGGATTATTATTTCTTTGAGGTATAGGGGAATTATTGTTAAAAAATTGTGTTGACCTAGGGGTATTGCGTCATTTATTTTGTTAAAGTTCCGTGCTGATAAAATATTAGGTAAAAGTCCAATCTTCGGACTCATCCAAATCTCAGAACTTTGTATGTTATTAGAATGCAGCCAATAACGACGCATTGCTTACATTACTGATAGTATGAAAAATCTGAGAATATGATGTGTCTGGAGTTACAGCAATTGATCTTACCCTGGGTGTGGTTACTTTCAAAAGTGTGAAGTTTGCAATGCTATTTGCACACAATGTTCAACAGGGGAAACATTGATGATTTATTCATTTTGAGATTTAAAAAATGTATTTCTAAAATGTAGTGCTTAACACTCATGACATGGATATCCAGGGTAACTTCAACCATGGGCATCACCTATTGCAAAATGTTATTTTTAAATGTTATTGTCTAAAACTGATTCTGATGGGTTATGATGGTTCAGGAATATTTCAGGAATAAGGGCAAAAAGACAAATACTCTTAAGGTAAAAATACTCTTAAAGACAAATACTTTTAAGGTACACACAAGCACAATAATTGTACATTTCACAATTTGTAATGTTAAGTCAATCACCTATCAATATTACTCCAACTTATCAAAGGTACCCCATTTTTTTCTCAAATCAAAGGTACCCCAATTTACCAAGTCCAAAAAAGCAGCAATTTTTCACAAACATATTGGTTTTTGGTTTGGTTATTGGTTTTGTATTGAAACTTACATTATGATGTTGTGTCTGTTATATTGTGATCTGTGCTGTATGTTGACTCAGGCCGGGATCTATAATATATTATTTAGGAGTGAAGCAAGATACTGTGCATCATAGTGCTACACTCCTGATATTGTGATGCATGTGTCTTGTCTCCTCCCCAATGGCTTTCAAGTAAGGTCATTCAGATGAGTAGAACAGTTTATTTTACATATTTATCAGCTTTTGAATATTTGTCATTCAATCTTCTCTTTGAGTCACACTACTGCAAGAGGTCAAAATTAATGTTCCTCCTGTTAAGGTTTTTCAATTGATTTCCTGCACCCTTCTGACCCTTCTGATCCTTCTGACCATTCTTACTCTTCTGACCCTTCTGACTTGGATCTGCCCATTGTAGTGCAGAAATAATCCTGGATAAAACAGGACTGGGTGCTATAAATGCTACACAGTCAGTGCATATTTTGTATTTACATGTTTGGGAATGTGTTGCTCTTAAGTACAGTTTGGTGTGCATTTGTGTTCCTATAACTCGTTTTGTCTTATTCCAAGTTTCTAAGCAGTCAGTCACATACAGTCACATATAGCCACTAGAATGCAGTCAGAGTTCAGACACATACAAATGAATACAATTGTGTTGTTCTTCGCTAGCCATTTTGTTATCGAATTTATGAGTTTTTTTACTCTATGCAAAAGTATCACACCATTACAGCAAGTTTCACAACCCTGATATTATGGCTCTTGAAATCGACTGACGTTTACTATTTGTTCATTCATCCATTCTTCATCCATTCTTCTCATTTACTTGCAACTTTGAACTGACACCTATCGCAAACACAGCCATACTGCCTACCTCGCCTGGTCTATAATCTCCCACCCCTCTCTTGCAGCTCCCACTTTCACAACCGCCGTCACCATGGCCAAGAACACGGCCAACCACGCGTTTCGCAAGATCGACGTGGACCAGTACAACGAGGACCTTTACCGTGAGGAGGACGCCGGCGACGCCTCCGCCTCGGGACCGGACGAGGCGCAGCTGCAGCAGCTGCTGTCGGCCGGCAAGAACGCCGACGCCCTGCAGTACGTGCTGCAGCAGGCGCCGGCCGGCAGCCGCAGCCAGGCCGCCAAAGACGCCGCGCTGCAGGCGGTGATGCGCGTGCTGACCGCCTTCCGCGCCGCCGACATGGAGCCGGCCGTGCGCGCGCTCAGCCCCGACCAGTGCGACCTGCTGATGAAGTACGTGTACCGCGGCTTCGAGGTGCCGTGCGAGGGCAGCTCCGGCCAGCTGCTCGCTTGGCACGAGCGGCTGTACGCAGTGGGAGGAGTCGGATGCATCGTGCGGGTGCTCACAGATCGGAAAAGGGTCTGAGCGGAGGAGGCAGGTGAGAGGCGCGGCTGACGGTGACCAGGACGGTTAGACTGGACTGCTGGGGGAACTGGGCGAGCCAGGCGGCTGGTGCAGAATTCGGCAATTGTGTTCAAGCTGCAATGTCCACAAGTCGAAATCATCAGTTCAGCATAAGGTTCTGCTAGTACCAAAAAAAACGAACCCATTCCTCGGGTTTCGCGCGGTGTTTGGATGCGTTTCGCATCTGGCCGTCGTGTGCCGCAAAACGGCCAGGGTTTGACGTCGGCCGGAAGCGGCGCTGATAGCAGAGCCGACGGTGCGGGCGGGACGGATGTGACGCAACATGTCCTCCCACCCTCACCCCACCCCTCCCCTCCCCGCTCCGCCTCACACGCTGCTCTATTCCGGCAGACAGAACAACTGGAGACATTGGCAAACCGCGGCCCGGAGAGCTTGCAGCCACCGCTGCGTATACCTGAGTGACGTGACGAGAGGCTTGGCGGCCGGACGTCGAACGCTTAGTTGATAACATTGCCGCGAGGTGGCGAGGCGACCGGCCAGAGCTGCCAGATTTCGGGACCGGTGAGCCGTGCAGTGATGACGCATGTATGGGAGGTGGGCCAATACCAGGCCCGATCGGTCGTGATTCCGTAGCTCTAATTGTTATCTTATTATACTGCTTATAATGCGTATGTCAGAAATCGTGATTCCTGTGGATTTTATACAATAAACGATTTGTTTCTGACCTTGAGTCTCTTCAGCATCGGCTGAGCTGTATAAGAGAGGCAATAGCAAGAGTGTGGAGCTGTGGTGGCCGTGGGCCCCACCCTTACCCTAGGTACAATCATCACATCTTCTTTATTGCCTATCCTTTTTCCTGCAATCTTCGTGTTTACATGATAGTTTTTACATTACATGACTTTCAACGAAGAGTGCGTTTGGAATTAGGGTCCAAAATGGGCCTCTTCAGCAAACTGGGAACTTACTCTCCGCAAGCTGGAAGGGGCCCTTTGGAGGTCAGAGAGAACCGTAATGGAGGCCGAAGTGGGTCCCTAGAGGCCCAAGTGGGCCTTCTAGAGACTAAAGTGGACCCTTTTGAAGCCATAGTGGAGATCAGGGTGGGGCCTCTGGAGGCCAAAGTGGCTCCTATGAAGGCCAAGGTAAATCGAAGTAGTTTCTATGAACGTCAGATTAGGATGCAGTAGGCCCTCTAAATGTCAGTGGACCATCTTAGGCCTGAATGGAACCGTCGCTGGAGGAAAGAATGAGCTCAAGAATGGACCTTTAAAGGTCAGTTGGTCAGCGTTCGCTCGCTGGAGGTCGGAGTATGTCCTCCGGGGGCATAATGAACCCTCTGAAGGTCATGGTGGACTCTTCGGAGGCCATATTGGACCCTCTGGAAGTCATAGTGGGCTCTATGGAGGCCAGAGATAACCTTCTGGAGGTCGTGGTGGGCCCTCTGGAAGTCAAAGTGGGCTCTATAGAGGTCAGAGGGAACCTTCTTGAGGTCATGTTGGGTCCTCTGGAAGTCATAGTGGGCTCTATGGAGGTCAGAGGGAACCTTCTTGAGGTCATGTTGGGTCCTCTGGAAGTCATAGTGGGCTCTATGGAGGCCAGAGGGAACCTTCTGGAGGTCGTGTGGGCCCCTTGGAATCCATTAGTGGGGCTCTATGGAGCCAGGGAAACCTTCTAGGGGCGCATAATTGACCTTAGTTGTCGGAGCGCGCCCCGAAAACCCAATAAAACAAACAAGGAGAACCTTCTGGAGTCGTTGGTGGCCCTCTGAAGTCAAAGTGGGCTCATGATGGAGGATCAGAGGAACTTTCTTATGAGGATCATGTTGGGTCCTCTGGAATGTCATAGTGGGCTCATGGAGGTCAGAGGAAACCTTCTGGAGGTCGATGTTGGGCCCTGAAGTCATAGGTGGCTTATGAGGCCAGAGGAACCTTCTGGAGGTCCGTGGTAGGCCCTCTGAGGTCAGTCATGAATTGGGTCCTCGGGGACGCCAAAGTGGGCCCATTGGAGAACCATAGATAGCAGGCCCTGTGGCGATAGTGGGCTTATATCTGACCAGAGGAGCCCTCAGGAAGTCAATGGTGGGCCCTGTGTTAGGTCATGGTGGGCCCGCTGTAGGTCATGTTGGGCCCTGTGGAGGTTATGGTGGGCCCTGTGTATGTCATGGTGGGCCCAGGTAGGTCATGGTGGGCCTGTTGAGGTCATAGGTGGCCCGTGGAGGTCGATGGTTGGCCCAGTGCCTAGGGTCATGTGGGCCCTGTGGAGGTCATGGTGGCCCCGTGGAGGTATATGGGTGGGCCAGTGTAGTCATTGGTGGGCCCGGTCTCTATGTGGAGGTCAATGGTGGGCCCTTGTAGGTCATGGTGGGACCCAGTGTAGTCATGGTGGTCCCCAGCCTTAGGTCATGTGGGCCCAGTGTAGGTCATGGTGGGCCCCGTGGAGGTTATGGTGGGCCCTGTGGAGGTCATGGTGAGCCCTGTGGAGGTCATGGTGGGCCCTCTGGAGGTCTTAGTCGCTCCTCTGGAAGCCATGGTGGGCCCTATGGAGGTAAAAGTGGGTCAGAATGGGCCTTTGTTTGCCATAATGGGCCCTCTGTAGACCAGGATAGAACCTCAGTAGCGGAGATTGAGCCCTTAATGCTGGAATGGGCGCTCATATTGCTGTACTGGGTTTTTAAGGACTATAATGGGCCCTGTCCTCTATAACCATACAGGGTCCAAACATTGACCCAGTATGTGGAGCATTTTTGCCTAGACTTTCTGTTGTTTTCGAAGTTGCCTGCATTTTGTGTGAGAAAGTGAAATTGTTCCGGTTTGTTTGTCATCACTTCAATCGATCATTGGTCCCTTGGAGGTGCAGGGGAGGATTGTGACCTCTCTGACCTTATGCGGCCACTCCCATAGCCGTATCCAAGGCGGTATATACCAGCCGTATCTAGGTCACTCGTGGACGGTGTGCACTCAGGGGTCAGAATAAGTGGTTCACGATTCTAAGTATTGCAGAACAAACTTTCGAACAGCCGGCGAAACAGAATTTCAACAAATTTTTCAAACAAAAGCAAATTCCCCCGTGAAACAAATTTCATGCAGCAGAACAAAAATGGCTGGAGAAGAATTAGACACAAATTACAAGTTATTTTTACACGCTGCTTCACACATAAGGAGGAAAGAAAAAAACCCCTTCCGCTCCTATGGAGATGGCAGTCTGTAAAGAATAATAATGTATGTTATTTGTTGTCGATTTTGTTCCTACTATTTCGTTGTGCTCGTCAGCCATTTGCACCACATACTAAAACAAAAGCATTCTTTACAGTCAAAGTTATTCACGGGAAACAAATTTCCCAAGTCAGAATAACGGAGAAACGGGCCACTTTTCTGACCCACTTGTGTGCACTACGGTCAAAGCCTTCCCCATGTCCTGAGATCATCGCTCCGCTGAGGGCTCTAATAGCGCGGGTGAGTCTGACCTTCGCTTTCATCCCGTTCCCTCGACGTAGTATCTAAGGCAGTTTGTTTGCTTATTGGGGTTTTCGGGCGCGCGACAACTAAGGTCAATTTGCGCCCACGTAAGACACTTTTATATCTCATCATATAGAACAGGCAAGTAAGTATCCCTCGCGTGTGTTTTCAGACGTGTTGTGCGTTCCGCGTAGGCGTGCCCGATAGTTAGGACCGGCCCACTGAACGGAAAGCGCCTGACCCCGACAGTTACTTTTTCCCGCCTCAGGCGGTAACCGCGCCAGCGAATGTCACGAGTAGGCTGGCTAAAAGAATAATCACCACTGATCACCCAGTGTGTTCGGAGGAGCCGGCAGCACCGACACGAATACCCTAGTAGCACACATCACTTTCACACTTTCAGTTTCACGACGTCGTGACGTTTTAACCGGACGTAATTACGTCGTATGAACGTTGTCAACGTTGCGACAACGTTATGTGCTACTAGAGTATGCCGCGGCCTGAAGGACTGACGACGGAACGGTCTCCTACATACACTGACATTGTTTCGGGCACGCCTGGGTACCGTGTTGAGGGTGAGTTGTCAGGCGCCTCCTGGTAATGAGCTCGTGCATTGAACTTGTTCGCGAAGCAATGTCTGCTGAGCTGCTCGTAACGAATTAATGTGAATGTGACTGAGCTGTATCGATAACAAGATTCGAAGCCGGGACACACGGATTGAGACTGAGCTCGTGCTTTTTCGACTGAGCTATCCTGCCCCCTCAGGTTAGTGCGTGAACTGCTTAAATCCATCATCAACGCATAATGCGTTCATAACTAGAGGGAAGGTGAGGTGACTCGCCGTCCGCTCACACACACATCCCTCCTCCGTCGCCGATGACAAACGCTCCACTCCCTATAACTCCTCCCACCGGCCGGTCCCACCCACCGGTCCACACAGGCTGATGACAACTCCTCCCACCGGCCGAGACGCGCAGCACACATTAAAGATTTATTAAAGTTCGGGTCTGCCAAACAGAGATACAGTAGATACATAGAATAGCAAAAAGTCTTTGCAGCACGAACTGAACTGAGCGCCGAGCGGAGTGCCGCCGACTGGCGGGCGGCGGCCGCCTCACTGAGATCGCACTCAGCGCCGCCGGCGAATGGACACGTGGCGCGCTACAGACCGCCTCTCTGACTAGAAGGAGGGGAGGTGGCGGCGGCCGCGGCCGGCGCGGCGGCCGCCTGGCTCCAGCCGGCCGGGCGGCGCCGGCCGACCCGACCGCGCGCCGCCGCCGCCCCGACACCTAACAACAACCACACGGCTACACGGACACGGAATAGACGGCAGGCGTCGGCACGGACGGGCGCGGCCGCCCTCACGGCCGTGGGGAGACGCAGCGGGAGGGCGGCGCCCGCGCGCCCGCCTGCCCGACACGCACGCACGCGCACGCACACACAACGACGACTAACGCGCTCTCACGCAACGGTCCTACCGGAGCAACAAGGGCGGGGCGGCCGCGGGGCCCGCGCGCGCCACCGGCTCAGCGCCAATAGAAAACGCGGCGAAACGTCCGCAAAACCAAGTAGCAAAAAACAACCGCTCTAAAAGTATAACAAATGATGTGGGCGTGTGCGGGCGCGCCGACCGCGCACCGATCATGGATGAGACGCTCTGGGGCGCGCGCACGCGCGGGCGCGACACGGGGCACGAGCAACGGCTACAGTACGAGTGGGCGGGCGGCGCGCGGCGGCGCACAGACGGAGGAGATAGGGGGGGGGGGGGGCTGTGTGACAGAGATTGAGAGAGTGAGGCAGGGAAGAGAGAAAGAGAGAGAGACACACAGACAGGCGTGAGGACTAGCTGAGGACCGGGCCGGACCGGCCGGCCGGCCGGACGTGGCTGGCGCGCGGCGCTCTCTCTCTCTCTCCCTGTGTGGACGCGGTGCGCCGCTCAGATGCGGTGCGTGGCGTAGTCGGCGTTGACGAACGAGAAGCCGTCGAACTCGGTCTGGTTGATGGCCTTGATGATGTCCACGTTGATGGGCGTCAGGTTGGGATCCTCCTTGGTGAACTCTGCGTCGAAGTTGACCGCGTCCTTCTTGCCCTTCTGTGGACGCGAGAGAGCAGCGTCGTAAGTCGCCGCACTAAACCGGCTCTTCCGCTACTTTCAGTCGTCACCAAAATACCTTCTCTTCTCCCAACTCAGAACCGTTTGATGACAACCGTCTATCCATTTAAACAAGAACATTGATTTAAATTACTGTAAGTTCCTAAATCCCGATAATGCAATCAGCCGCCCAGCCCAAACTATGTCATGACTAGGCTAATTAACCATGCACGAAATATATATGTGAATGCCTAAATACACATACCCCGCCCAGCTCTCAACACTTATCGCAGCGCCGGGTAACCCCGCCCGCATGCGCCTGGGGTGGTGACTCACGATTTTTGGCTTGAACGGCGGCTTGACGCGGCGGGCCTCGAGCGCCTGCCAGTCGATCTCCTTGAAGAAGGGGTGCGCCGGAATGGCGTCCTCACCGCCCTGCACCACCACGCAGCCCAGACGCTTGGCAGGGTTCTTCGTCATAAACTGGCGGACACACAGACACACAAGGCGGGGTGAACGGTGAGCGGCAGAGACCAGTCGAGACATAGTGACAGGGATGTGAATGTGCGGTGAAGGACACTGCAGGCTGAATATTGGCTGCGTCAGCGGAGTGGACAGCCTAAGCAGCAAGTCAGCAATCCTAAACGCTCATAGTGTCCCAGCTACATACGCATTTATTATACTGCAACTCAACAATCTTAACGTTCTTTTGAGAGAAGCGTGGAAAAGCCATCAAACCGGCACCGCACCCGATGCATCCCGATGTTATTAACCTACACACAGCGTAAGCCACACGAAACGACAGTCGACTCATCCGCCCCCTGTTTTATCACGACTTGTTCCTTTTGTCTCATTAAATGTCCACAGTCCCCATCGTCACACCGCCCTAACAAGCCCCGGTTGACCGGTGTTGCCAGGTGGCGCCACCTGTCTGTCAGCTGCCTACCTCCTCCCTCTCCCTAGGTACTCACGCCCTTGAGTATGGAGACGGCCTCGCGGCTCAGCCAGACCGGGTAGAGCACGTCGTCGTGCAGGATGCTCTCGAACAGATCGTCCTCGTTGTCGGCCTCGAACGGCGGCTGTCCGGCCATCATCTCATACATGAGCACGCCCAGCGCCCACCAGTCCACCGACGAGCCGTAGTCCAGCTCCTGCAGAATCTGTGGCCACGCAACACATCACACGGGTCAGACGGCGATCCACACTGCAGCTCACGTGTCGAGTGACGCCGTCACAGTCACACGGGTAGACCACACGGATCGTTGTCGCAAGGATCGTGATTCGTGACGCAGTGTTTTGGCTTTGTGTAATCATGTGTTGTACTGACGCGAAGCGACAATAGGAAGCTGTCATAAATCATTACCATTTCTTCCTATTCCTATCAAATCATTTCTTCCTAAAAACATTCCTAATTAAACATTCAGCATATGTAGCAATCACGCCACGAGCAATTGACCACGTGAAGGGAAAATGCCCAAGAAAATCTGAGCGAGAACCACATCCTCGGTATACAATATTATCGGTCGTAAGAGTTTTTTCGTCAATGTAACGACCAAGGTAAAAAAGAATACTTGCAAGAAACACCCAATCAAAGGTGAATTCAGGATAGCCTATACATGACGTCTCCCACACGCCTGCCGTGACAACCAAAGCCATCATGCCCACCTCAGGCGCAATGTAGTCCGGGGTGCCACAGAACGTGTTGGTCGTCTTGCCGTTGACGATGCCCTCCTTGCACATGCCGAAGTCGGCGATCTTGCAGTGCCCGTCGCTGTCGAGGAGGATGTTGTCCAGCTTGAGGTCTCTGCAGGAAGCAAGCGGGGAGAAAGTCAGTGTGGGTAACACGGCAACTGTAGGGTAACCTCCATTTATGTCATACTACACGCCACATGAATGGGCGGACAAAATATGGTACGAAGTCACGAAATCAGCGTTCATGATTATGATGCTTCTGGGAAATAAGCGTTGAACGGCGTGTTTACCCTGGTGAGTTCGGACATGTGTCCAGAAATGTGTCCGATAGCAATGATGGGTGTCACCTCCAGGGTCCAGACTCCAGACCCTATATAGCACGACTGATAAATGCAATTTTCCCACTTGAAATCATTAGTAAACGCATCATAGGCGTTTTTTCTCATAAATCCGGAAACATGTCGCAGCACAGCTCTAACCTAGCGTTTCGCAATGAAATATGCGTACCAGTCAACACTGGCCGCTAAAGGCCATAGAAGTAAGACAGACCCACACAGACTCCTCCACAGTCACAGTGCAAGCATACTACAGTTGACAGTCGGCTACATATACTTCAGTATTTCAAACGACTGCTGCGGTGATGAGGAATGGACTATAAATGTAACTGCAGACATTGTTTGAATGGTTCAACATTACGCAACGTTAGGGCGTGGGAGCCACCGGATCCCAAGCTAGACCCACACAATCATATATTTAGCTTCACTATCACTTTTCTCGTCCGCCCTCTACAAACCCCACCCACGGCCACGGAGTCTGCGTCCGTCTCTCAAGTCTCACCTGTAGATGACTCCGTGCCGGTGCAGGAAGCGCAGAGCCAGAGTCACCTCGGCCGCGTAGAAGCGCGCGCGAGGCTCGTCAAATTTGCGCGAGCGCTGGATTTGGAACATCAGATCGCCGCCGTTCACGTACTCCATGACGAAGAACAGCCGGTCCTGAGGCGAGCGATCGGAGACGTTAGAGACTGCTGATGAATTACGGAGCACGCCGCTCAGCACTGCTGACGCCGATCGGGATGTTGTGAGTTCCATCCAGACTATTAATTTCATCGATTTGGTGACGATGGAACGATTCGAAATGAATGAAAATGAGAGGGAAAAACCACAAATACTGCATGAATGACATATTGGACACTACAACTTGAAGTGAATAGCATCTCAACAGAAACACCACTGGCACATTGATTATCTAGATCCTTGTATGTTGTGTAAGCAGTCGCAACGAGAGCACTGAGTGAGCTGCGTGGCCTGGTTCCATCCACACGAACCGCTCCTTTGGGTCTCAATCGTATAAACAATCCGCGAACCATGACTAAAAACCACTGCATGAGCCTGAGCGTACCTTGGACTGGAAGCTGGAGTGGAGTGCGGTCAGGAACGGGTGTTTGGCAGACAGCGCCAGAATACGCTTCTCGGTCATGGTGCACTCGACGTCATCGTCCTGCACGATCACGTTCTTCTTCAGCACCTGCAACGCACCGACGGACGGGTCAGCGGACGGATGGATTGATGCGTCAGCGCGGAGTTCAGACAATCACAGCAACAACAACAAACAGTACGATAGCTGGAACACGGGAAATGTTCAACGATGTTTTAACTTCGATCCACTGCCAAATTGCAATAAATTCCAGCCGGAACAGTCACGGGCTTACTGCGGTGAATAACGCAATGATTATGCTCCGGGCGGTCCTTGTCCCGCACCACACTTACCTTCCTCCATCCGCCCGACAGTTGCGTCAAACCAGCAGCATTCCGGCATGTAACACATGAGTCATTCAACAAACAAGGATGTCGGCCCACGCAAAGCCGAGTTTGCCCCGTACCGTACCTTGACGGCGTAGATCTCGTCGGTGCCCTTCTTCTCAGCCAGCATGACCTTGCCGAAGCTGCCCTTGCCCAGCACCTTGATGAAGTGGAAATCCTCGATGCCCATGCGGCGAGCGTGGGTCTCCGCCTTCAGATTCAGATTGGAGCGACCGCCTGCGGAGGGACAGGCACGGGGTCAGGTTCGGTAGATGGGCGGACGCTGACAGCCGGTCAGATAGACAAACGAAAGGCGAGCTGCATGCAGACCGGCTGGGCTTCACAGTCAGACTGCTGCTGACCAGTGAAGCTAAGAATGTCGGGCGAGTGATTATTCCCTTTTAAGGGAAAGTTTACCTTGTAAATGGGGTTTTGAGTTGAGATAGCCAAGCTGTTCTCAATACTCGAAAATGGTTTGAGAAGCTTTCACATATGAGAAGAAACCCCTTTGAATTAATTAATATTGATTGTTGAGTCCTAAAAGTCGGGAACTAGAGTGCTAAGTAACTCCAGTCGCTGATTGGCTGATTTAGGCTGATTTGACGTGTGATTATGATGCGCAGATGACGTAAGACTAAGGGGAAAGTGTTTGATAAACAATGAAACATATAGCGCTGGACAAGAACATACTTTGCAGCACTTCATTCCCTTGATAACAAGAATAAACTTTGTGAGGTATTTTTCGTGATTCTGATGCTTAAATCGTCTATAAAATGCTATTCTTAACAACATTCTTAGCGAATTATATAATTTAATTGTTTTCTAATGATGACGAATACTTAAAGCTGGTTTTGGTTTTGTGCCCGGCCGCTCCTGTGCGACTAATCTGGCATCGATGCTGAGCACTGCGGTAATCCATTGAAAAGAACGCTCCCAAACTTGACTGCATTTATACCGATTTTTTTCCGCAGCCTTCCAAGTATAACCAGGCTCTCCTTAATTCCACAAACTAGAAAAATTCCTACCATTATCTCGGGGTGCATGCAATGGTTCACTTCATATCTAGAAACAGGCATCAACGCGTAGTTGTAAACGGGCAGTGCCTCAGCGTGGTGTCGGCACCTCGGCTACACCCGAGGGAGGAATAATACTGCTTTATTGTTCGCCATGTATATCAACGATCTGCCAATTGGAGCCTCTGGGTTCTGATGGTTCGCGATGATGCCAAAATTAGTAAGGAAAATTTGTAGCGACTCCGATTCCGCAAGTTCCTTCAGGACGATCTTAACAAGTTAAATCAGGGTAAAAAAGAGGGAAGTTTTGAAGTTAAACTCAGCTAAATGTAAACGTTTTCGAATGAACTGAAACAAGCCATAATACACTTACCATATCGACGGGGCTTGATCTACAGCACGGTTGCAGGAAAATCGGACCTCAGAGTCATCTTGATACAAAACTACATTTGGACCACACGTAGAAGTTCAGTAAAATCGAACAGAGCTCTTGGCGTTACTCATTCGATCATTCCAAAAGCCAGCCCCAGAGGACACCTTCAATGATCGATCTGTCATCGCTTCATACTGTGCGTACGTTCGCTCCAATTTGAATATGTTGGCGGATTGGGGAGGCGCCGCTTCATGCCCATTGTCATTCGATTGGAAAGGTAGAGCATAAGTTTTATGTGGCTCAACGCTCACGTGCGCTCTCAATCGTTCGTCGCTTTTGTATTGTGACTTACTGAAACATTTTAACTTAGTGTCTCGCTCTGCGCGATACTCAATACGATATCATGTTTTTACGTAACGTTTTCACCGGCAAAGTCTGTTCATATTTTATTAGATCATTCTCACTTAATGTAACCCTGCCGCGCCACAGACAACAATCTCGAACCCTGTTCAACATTTCATATGCCAGGGGTTCCATTCCACTGCTGAGAAGGGTATTTTTGTGAGATACCCAGACTGACAATAGCTCGTAGAGAAATGTTCACGGGGACCTGTTCTCAGGACATCTTTATCATTCCGTGGCAAAGTAAGGTCATATGTGGCTTCATTGTAAGTAGGTTACTAATGCGATATGTATTATTCGTTTTGTCATTGGAGTCAAAATGTGCCAGGTATGCCTGTGTGTAACTATTGTTACCTTTTATTTACATTTTAATTTTATACTCGTTTTTATTTGTATTTGTCTTCATTTTGGTCATTTTAGTTTATCATTTTTATTTTTATTTTTATTTTACTAATCATCCCATATCCATTTTTCGCATTTTTTAAATTGTAATTTTAACTATTTGTGCTCTTCACCAAACTTTAATTCATCGCTTTATTAGTATGGATCATTTAACGTTTGATCTTTTAAGTATGTCAATGCGTGTTGTTTTATCCATGTGACTTCACCCATTAATGGTTTATCCCGTCGGCGATTATGCAAAAAAAGGCAAGTACTGCGGTGATTCTCAAAGCGTTGTAATATCCCGCATCTTCAACAAGTACTTGGATACTTGGACAAGTACTGTATGCACCACGATCCCTCACAAAATCGATGACGTTATGATGACATTGCGTGCTTCTTAGCAATCTGATTTCGCATTCTTCAGAGGAAAAAATATTAATTTGAATCAAATACTGGCATTATAATTTGTTTTTTCCGCGTAAATATACATATTATGGCTTACTACACCTTTTTGCACTCGCATTTGACCATTCAGCATAACTGTTTGAACGACAACCATCATTCCATAAAAGATCAGCTGCTGGTGCCCGAATTCCACAGATGAGCAAAACTATTTGAACACTAGTCACTAGATTACTCATTCAGCAGAACTGTTAGCTAATTAAACATGATTTCGACTATGGTCGAACAATTTATTCACTTCGCTATTATATAGCTTTTGCGCGTTGATGGAAATAGATGAACGATCAAAATAAATGCTCGTCGGTCTGCATCACTTCATTTCACTGCGATTCATTTCACCCAATGTCGATTTGTTTTGAAGACTATTGAAAGTTTTGCTCAAGGACGAGCTGTAATGGAATGCCGACTAATAGTTATGGCGAATAATGAATGTTTATGGTGAAACGGCAAGAAGTGGTGCCCTCTAATGCAGTGTTTAAAATAGTTTTGCCCATTGGTCAAATGCGATTGCAAAAAGGTGTAGTAACATGATGCTTCATTTCTAGCTTCTCTAAATCATTTCCGATTTTTTCTCGTTTTGTAAATGTTGACGTTTCCTTTAACGACTTGACCCGATGCAAACTAACACAACAAACCTAGTCTAACTGGTCTAACACACTCTAACCCTCCTTCAATACCAACACAGCCATTACAAATCACCCAGATCACACATCTCTCTAGTCAGTAACCCGGCCACCGCCAGTCAGCCGTGTACGGTACCCCCGACATATCAGGTCAGTGCCCGATCTCAGCTCAGTACGAGCTAGACAGAGGTATCGCCCGGCGGCGGCGGCGGCGCCAGCGGAAGCGGAAGTAGCCGGCCGCCGCCGCCAGGGACATGACTGGCGAATGACGAGCATAACATCCGCCGACAGACACGGGGAAAAATCGCCGAAAACTATTTCACTATTTATACGGAAACTGTAACATTCGTGATACTTATTTAAAAAAAAAAACACGTAGACGACACTATAGAGAGCTTCCGAGAGTCGCAAATCTGAGGACTTTCGATAGATAGTCTACCTTCTACGTGTTGGTTTTTCGTAGCAGGAATTTCACAGTTTCTGCCGGCATAGTGTACCAGTTCTGCTGGTTTTCTGCTGCGGCCGCGTCCGACTCGACACGAGCCATCATCGGCTCGCCGTGTTGCACCTTGTCCATCCGGCGGCCGGAACGCGGGGCATATCCGCCGCGCCGGCAGCTCGAGCCAAGCGCGTCACGTGCTTGGCAGCGCGCGAAGGCCACCCGGCTGGCTCGTGAGTGAGTGAGCCGGCGGGCATCAATGATGCGACCCCGGCAGGTACTGACCGGTGAACAGCCCGCACTGGGGAGCGATCGAGAGGGGTCGACGAGAGAGGATGGCAGCTGGCAGCTGGCAGGCAGACTGTGACTTTGGTGAGATGATGCGATCGCGGCGAGGTAATGATACTCGAGTGGTCCGACAACCTCAGTGATGCGTCAGTGTGTTGCTAGTGTGTTGCTTGGACGCTTGTTTGTTGTGTGTCTGGCTGATAAAGTCCATATTCAAACATTTCTGATTTCAACTCCTAGTCACACCTAGCCATCTAAGCTCACCAGAGAAGACTGACAGTAAAATTGGTTTCGCGTTTGTTCCCAGCGCCCTGCTCGCCCCTGGTATCATTTGTATACCCCCCCCGCTCCACTCACCCTTAGTCTCGTGCTTGTGTGGCGGCGCGGCGCCGGCCTGCTTGGCGTTCATGTCCTTCTCGAAGAGCAGCCGCAGCTGGAGCTCCTCGTCCTCGGCCGAGCGAGGTCCGGCCTCCTCGCCCTCGGGGATGGACGACGCCGACGCCAAGCTCGAGCTCGAGTCGTTCTTCGTCTGCTTCGTCACAGTCGTCATCGACGCCTGACGGTGACGTCACGGGACCGTCAGAACACGGGACCGTCAGTACACGGGACCGTCAGTACACGGGACCGTCAGAACACGGGACCGTCAGAACATGGGCGGGATCCGTCCAGAAACACGGGACGTCAGAACACGGGACCGTCAGAACACGGGCCGCTCAGAACACGGGACCGTCAGAACACGGGGACCGTCAGTAACACGGGACCGTCAGAACAGGGACCGTCAGTACACGGACCGTCAGTACACGGGAAACCGTCAGAACACGGGACGTCAGAACACCGGGACCGCAGTCACACGGGACCGTCATGAACACGGGACCGTCCCAGTACACGGACCGCAGAACACGGGACCGTCCAGACACGGGACGTCAGAACACGGGAGCCCGTCAGTACACGGGACCGTCAGTCACGGGAAACCGTCAGTACATCGGACCGTCAGTACACGGGACCGTCAGTACACGGCCGTCAGGCAACACGGGGACCCGTCAGAACAACGGGAACCGCAGAACACGGGGACCGTCAGAACACGGGACCGTCAGTACCACGGGACCGTCAGAACACGGGACCGTCAGTACACGGACGCGTCCAGAAAACACGGGACCGTCAGAACACGGGACCGTCAGAGCCGTCAGAACACGGGACCGTCCGACAAGGACCGTCAGTACACGGGACGTCCAGTACACCGGGACCGTCAGAACACGGGACCGTCCAGTAACACGGGGACCGTTCAGTACACGGGACCGTCAGTAACACGGATCCGTCAGTACACGGGACCGCTCAGAACACGGGACGTCGTACACGGGACCGTCAGTACCGGGAACCGTCAAAGAACAACGGGACCGTCAGTACACTGGACCGTCAGCACACGGGCACCGTCAGTACACGGGACCGGTCAGACACGGGACGTCAGCACACGGAACCGGTCAGCACACGGGACCTCAGTACACGGGACCGTCAGAAAACGGGACCGTCAGAACACGGGACCCGTCAGAAACACGGGAACGTCAGTACACGGACCGTCAGAACAGCGGCCAGTCAGTACACGGGACGTCCAACACCGGGGACCGTCAGAAACACGGGACCGTCAGTACACGGGGACGTCCGTACACGGGACCGTCAGTACACGGACCGTCAGAACACCGGGACCGTCAGAACACGGACCGTCAGAAACACGGGACCGTCATACACGGACCGTCAGTACAACGGGACCGTCAGTACACGGGGACCGTTCAGAACACGGGGACCGTCAGTACAGCGGGAACCGTCAGAAACAACGGGACCGTCAGTACACGGACGTAGTACACCGTGACCCGTCCAGAAACACGGGACCGTCAGTACACGGGACCGTCAGTACACGGGACCGTTTCAGAAAACGACGGGGACGGGAGTACACGGATCCCGTAAAGTAAGAGACGACGACTGTGCTCAGAACAGGTGACCCAGATCCAAGAACCGGGACCGTCCAGTACACGGGAACCTGTCAGAACACGGGACCGCAAGTAACACGGGACCGTCAGTACACGGGACCGTCAGTAACACGGGACCGTCAGTAAACACGGGTTCACCGCATCAAGTAACACCACCGGCACAAGTGACGGCAGATGGGGGCGGGCGAGATGAGAACATGTGAGCTGATGGCGACGATTTGTGCTTTGAGACGCCACAGTTTGGCTATATGGTTAGATAGCGCTACGCACACGAGTCTGACGAACAGAAGTGACGAAGAAGGCGCAAACCACTACGTAGTGCATTTAAATGAGATACGCAAACGCATTGAATGTTTGGGACAGTGTCCAAAACGCCTTCATTCTTTGGCTTTACCGGAAGTCTCACGTAAGTCTCACGTAAGTATCAAAAACATAATCAAAGCCTGAGAGAATCGTACACAAACAGTATTTCGTCCTCAACAATAACATAAAAAGAACTCAAACAACTGAGTACTCCTACAAAATCTCCCTCTAATTAAAGCACAGCTGCGACGACGGTCCGGTGCGCACCTTTTTTCGCCGCTGGGTCAGCTTCTGGGAGGAGACGCCCATGCGGGTGAGCATCTCAGCCAGCTGTTTGGTGTTGATGCCGCAGTTGTTGGCCACGTTCCTCTGACATCGTTTGTGCACGTTCAGGTTGCACGCTGCAGGTGGCAGAGCAGGGTGGCGGGGAGTGTGAGGGTTAGCAAAATTAGCAAAAAGAGTGTCATAACACAACCTATGCAAATGCATGGGAAAAATGTTTCTGCTCGATGGTGAAAAAGCCATCTTACTGAGGAGAATCTAAAGTATACGTGACTGATGACGATGATGACGATAACAACTCAATAACGACCTGCTGCCTGGTCCACAGAAGTAGACCAAATACAGTGAGTCGAGTCAGCCGGGTGGCTTACCGCTGCACTGTAGACCCTGTTTGATGAGGCCGTACAGCAGCGAGCCGCAGTGGTCACAGAACGTGAAGCGCTTGTAGTTGTGCTCCTCGAACCGGTGCGGCACGTTCACGCTGAAGCGCTTGTCCAGACCCTGACGGACACGAGACGAGGAGTCAGCCAGTGTCACGGGCGGGGAGGAAGAAGGGGCACAAACCAGCCTCATTTTGATATGCTAACAGCAAAAAACCCACTACCCAGTGGGTTTTGATGAAAAACCCGGGTTTTTTCCAACCCTGGTTCGAGGGCTTCGAGCTGGTTGCGTGTTTGAGGAACACAAGATTGATCAAAGTCTTGCATCAGAAAACATTCAAACTCCAACATTATGCAAAGTTGCAGCATTTGTGTTCGCACTTAATCGTCATAAGTCCACGCACCTTAGTGGTACGGCCAGCGCCTAGCATGTCATTAAGGTCACGAGTCCGGCTAACCTCGTCCCGGTGACCTCAGTAATACTTGTCACCCAGTTATTCAGTAACCGCAGAGCACCCACTCCGAAGGATGTAGTTGAGCCCCGACCCATTTTGTGCGGGGTCAGGTACGGCGAGTACGGGGATCACCCGATCTGTACGACACCTGCACGTGCGGCTGCACGTGACGGTGACGTGGCGTGAGCGCACGTGACTCACCGGCCAACACTGAGTCAGTGTGTGTTATAATCGCCGAGTCGCTAGGTGAAGCAACACGGGAAAGACCCTTGGAAATGCACGCGTGGATCATGTGCCAAAACGTCAGAGCAGAGAGAATAAAGCTGTAAGTTGATCCCCCAAAAATGCAAATGGAGGTGACAATGACATGCAATCTGATTATTCGGCACCGACTTTAGACTGTGAAGTGTGAGGTGGGGGTGATCCCCTATGGCGTCATTTGCAAGTCACAAGAGGAGTTACTGCATTAAAGAGTAGATCGTCGCTAGAAGATACAGTTCAAGGCCCGAAACGATGTTTTGTGCTAATGAGAATATCCTTTGCGTAGAATCTCGCATTACGTTAAAACACGTCATGAATAGTGAGCGATGAATACCGATCTCTTGCGACCTCGGCGAGTAACGACCTGTCAGCTAGGGTTCACAAGCAGCTATAGTTGCGCGCACAACAGCTCGCTTGAGCACCACCAAGTCAACATAACTGCAGGACGTGTAACTGAGCCGACAGCCGCCCTAGTCTCCCCCGCCTCCCTGGTGGCTCTGCTGTCCAGCTGTCACTGCGACACAACACGATGATGATGATTTGGGTTTAAGGGCGCCTCAAGTCACAACACGACACGATACGCACCTCATCGTCAAATGTCTGACGGACGCCGATGCAGCGCGTGACGACCAGCTCGTGGCAGCGTTTGTGCACCACGCACGTGCACACCTGGCACTGGTAGCACTGCTTGCCGAGTCCCCTGGAGATGGACAGACGCGTCAGTCAGCACCACTCAGAGGCCAGTGACAGGCCGCGGGTGATCGTGAGCACGCCACTCACCGTAACTGAACGATGGAGCTAAGAAATTAAGTACGCCACGATATAATAACATATTTTGAGCATCAAGAACGGCTGAAAAGACAACACATTGCAGAGTAGATGTGTGGGTGATAAAGCACCAATAATGTACCCATATACCAAGCAAGGCCAAACAACATTCTTCAGCAGCGATAACATTACTGTTAAAGTTGCAGGACTCAAGACACCTTTCCAACTAGCACATACCAGGGTCGAAATTCTTCCGTCCACTGTTTACACGACTGATGAAAAAAATAACTGAATACTTTGCACCGTCTTCCGTGGCAATGAGCCTCGTTTTATTACCTTCGTTTGATTTTTACTGACCAGATAAAGTCGCCGTAGTGCGAGAAGGAGTTTTGACTGACCAGATGAAGTCGCGGCAGTGCGAGCAGAACGCTGGCTGTCGGAGGATGGTGGCCATGAACTTGTGCCCGTTGACCTGGTGCACCCGCCGCCGCATGGCACCGCGGCGCAGCTTGAAGCCGGTGTCGCGCTCCTTAAACTCGCGCTTCGGCGCCTGTCGCGAGCCGTCCTCATTGTCTGCGGGGAGCGGAGAGGGATCAGTGGCGGGTACAGCGGGGTACAGCGGGGTACAGCGGGGTAAAGCGGGGTACAGCCGGGGTACCAGCGGGTACACGCGGGACAGCGGGGTACAACAGGGTACAGCGGGGTACAGCGGGGTTATAACAGGGTACAGCGGGGTACAGCGGGGTTACAGCGGGGTACAGCGGGGTACAGCGGGGTACAGCGGGGTACAGCGGGGTACAGCAGGGTACAGCAGGGTACAGCGGGGTACAGCGGGGTACAGCGGCGGGGTACAGCGGGGTAGCGGGTTACAGGTGCCACGGGGAAGCAACGCAGGCGCGAACAACTCGACAGCAACCAGGCGCAACAGTGACACTGGGCCGGGTGCAGGAGTGGTACTGGGTGTTGACTACTATGGTGTGACTACGATGGTGTGACCTACTATGGGTGTGACTACTATGGGTGTGACTAACTATGGGTGGTGGACTACGATGGGTGTGACTACTAATGGGTTTGTGGACTACTATGGGTGTGGACTACTATGGTGTGAACTACTATGGGTGTGACTACTATTGGGTGTGACTACTATGGGTGTGACTACTATGGGTGTGACTACTATGGTTGTGACCTATATGGGTGTGACTACGATGGGGTGTGACTCTATGGTGTGAACTACTATGGGTTGTGACTACGATGGTTGTACTACTATGGTGTGCTATATGGGTGTGACTACTATGGGTGTGACTACTATGGGTGTGACTACTATGGGTGTGACTACTATGGGTGTAACTACTATGGGTGTGACTACTATGGGTGTGACTACTAGGTGTGAGTGGTACTACATGAAGACAGCGAGAAGACATGAGGCAACGATAGAGGTATACGAAATAGCTGGAGAAGACACTTGTAGCGAGCAAAACGCATTTGGTCCACATACACTTCATCATTAGTATTTCAGGAGTCTAGGGTCAAAGTCAAACGTCAAGAACACATGTATATAATTTCGCAAAGTCAATACGAAAGTGATGGGGAATGGGGATCAACATAATATAAATTATTTACATGAGGTATGCAGAAGTAAAACATTCAGGAAGATAGGACAAGTCAGTACGGAAATACCAATTAGCATTGTACGAAGTATGACTAAGTTATACCTGATTCAAAAACTCGTTGGGACAAATATCAACAAAAATATGCAAAAAATGGCCAATGAACAATTGTTCACGAAGACGTGTCGCATGTCATTATTTAGATCAGCGGTATGATAACAGCCCGCTATATTATGTTCGGAGTAAAGGTGGCAAAACGTAGACCCGAAGACCCGGTCTCTAGGCCCAGTCTGGTCTCTGGACCAGTGTTCGCCAGGGAACGGGTGCACCTATGGGATGGGTGCCCGCTCAATTCTACCGATTGCCTGGGAATTGGGATGGGTATAAATTTGACGCCTTTTCATGGGTGCTGGGCGGACATAGATAAGGCTATTTTTTAGTTTGTCGCTAAGCGTTAGTTTTTACTTGACAACCAGATGTGTAAACAGGTAAATAGTTAGATATGTTAATAGTGATTGGACACTTAAACGATAAAACTTTGGTAATTAATATGTTATATGAGAAAAGAAAACATGGTAAGTAATAGTGGTGTAAGATTCAACAATTTCCCAAATCGTGTCACATCCAAAATCTGATCCAATATTAAAATGTTGACCGAAAAGTGTTCGATGAGTCCACAAGTCTGAAAATAGTTTTTTTTTGCATCCTATACATGGCAATAATGGATGGTTTACTTGTTTTCATGTCCACCATTAAATCACATCATTTATGTATAAAATATAATTATTGCATATTTTGTGAAAATAATTACATGCTTAATCTGAATGGGCCGGACCGGGCATGGGCCTCAATATTATGCATTTAACTGGGCCTGGTCTGGGCCTGGGCTTGGTGCTCATGGGCCTGGGCTGGGCGTTGGTGGGCCCAAGGCCTCATAAACTAGGTACAGCCACGAAGCGACAGCGGTCAAGGTTGGCAATATACATTTCCGTTGTTATGACGTCATGTCTAGTGCTACTGTGTATAGGGAAGACAAAGGATACAAAGACTTTGACGTCAGAAGCAAGGGTTTAACAGTAAACACTAAACAGGCCCGACCAATTGCGGCTAAGAAGGTGACACCCCCTGGGTGGGCCCATAACGAACTATGCTCTGGACCCAGTTGGTCCCAGACTGGGTCCCGCCAAATGTACCTGGGTACAGACTGGGTCCAACTTATGTTCACTGGTTTCATAAAAATTTTGCTAGTTGAGTCCGCTAGATCCAACTTGCCTTGCACCGGGATAACTGGGTTCATTTTTCAGCTTTTGTACCGGGTCGGGTCTGGGTAAAAAAATATCCACTTTTCCCGCCTCTAGTTTTGAACAATGGTTTTTCAGTTACCCAGTTTTCATAAGAACACGGAGGCAAGGCATAACCGTTTTTATACACATAACAATATAGGTGAACAATTCATCCTTTTGAAATACATTTGTAATGAAATACCCCCGCACATTGTGAATCACAGAGCGACAGGGGACCGATCGAGGCGGGTTCACGCTAAATGGACCGGGTCTACGAACACTGGACATCGAACAGAACACGTGGTAAGTAGCATATATGACTAATCGTCTGGGCGTCTGATGTGCATGCAGATTATTAACTGTAACAGTAAACCGCTGAGGTGTGGCAAGCTTGTGACGTGGCTTATAACGGTCCGACAGCACACGCAAATGAACACGAACGTATGCTAGTCAGAAGAAAGGCTGTGTGGATCGTGTCGAAAGATTAATTAACAGTGATGACGATAAGGATAACATAAAGTTGGTGAATGGTAAAATACTGATCGAGATAATAAAACAATGTGTGCAATAAATGATACCACCTGTGAATGATAAATGTGTGAAACGTTGATGGCTATCACAGAAACCATCCCCAGGACCATTGAATATGTCTTAAATAAATTGAATGGAACACATGTGCAATAAAATTATAGTTACACATTCAACAATACCTTTGGCTTTAGTGAGGGAGACAACAACGTGTATCTTCCCCTGCGGCTCCAGCATAACCTGAAACAAAGCAGAACACGCGTCAGAATATCGTCATCCAACACATGCTCAGCTTAGACCAGCTCCAGGCGACAGCCAGGGCATAGTGCCACGGGCCCCTAGCGAAAGCCTGTTTGCTTGCGGTATGCCATGTAATCAAGTCAGTTATCATTCATCGAGGCGAGTGTACGAAAGACACCTGTCACAAGTGTTCGGGAGGGCTGGTGGGTATGGGGTGGGAGACATCCTTCACCGTGCCTGTCACCTCTAACTCAGCTTCATGCGGGCCTCATACCGCCCCCGGGTCAGACAGTCCCCACAGACAGTTGGGGTGGCAGTCACCTGTCACTCTAAGGTGATTTAGCACCGCTATGCCTAGTCTATTCACTCATAACTCGGGATTTGCTGACTGGTGATTTCGGCCACCGCAGAAATCCCCGCACACCTGACGGCTCCTGATCCCCGTGTCATGTGACGACCTTCACAAGTGGCGCCACACGGGCCAGCCAGTCTGGAGCGAGGGGCAGGCCCACCCCACAGCCTCCCAGACCCAGTCACAGACCCACTCAGGTTCAGCCGCTCGTTTAAACACGTCCATAATGGATTTCGTGTAGGCGGCAAAATTATATTATTTGACGGCCGTCAAGGAAGGGAAACCGGTACCAAATCAGAGGCAAACAATTGATATATTCACAAAATCCTCGCATATCATTTGTCCTATACTAGAAGCAATGTCCTATACGATGTTATACAAAATCCAAATTTGCCTTAATAGGCGGTGATCATGATAACGTGCATGCAAAGTTGCGCTAAAGTAGGTTAGACTAGACAACGCTAGATTACAATTGTCAAAACGTTTGAATATGAAGAGTAGAGGATATTATATTTTTCAGATTCATCACCAACAAGATCAACCCAATGACAGAAGGAGCCCACTCAATCAAATAAAAAAAAAGTCTGAAACAAGCGACATCCCGGCAGCGTGAGCTTGAGCAAGTATCCGAGAAACAAAAGCATGCCAACCACATACACACTGTTGGCTTTACTCTAAGTAAACAAGATAGAACCAACAATCGCCGCTGGCTATCGATGCAACGCCGCGTATTCAGAAAACACCGGGACAGGGACCTTGAAACGGACAAAGTTAAAAATCAGGGGTGCTGAAAGCGTGCCCTGCACGGTTCAAGCGCTAGGAATTGCATACATGGCAGTAGCTCGGGCAAGTCGAGGAAACGTTCAGTCCGGGATGTTTATGTTCAGTGGAGGCGATAGCTTCCCGAATTGATCAGGCAGTGCAGCTCCTAGAGCAACCGCAAATGTAAGGCTACTGAAAGGTGCTAGCTGTCTTAGAAGTTAACCTTACGATCGCAAACGTAGCATAATGTTTTATTGTATTCCAGACAGATTTTTAACCGACTCTGAGTTAGGTCATGAGTCGACTTATGAGTCGTACATTTTCCAATGAGTTCATGAATAACGGAGAAACGATTCCACTAAAAAAATGACACTTGAGTCAAGAGCAGAGTCAGTTCTTCGTCTGTGAGTCTGACTTGGGTCGACTCGAAATAAATTTGAGTCTGTTACAACAAGGACACAGCCAAGGAGGTCATTGGAGCACACCGTCCCCTTGAGCAAACCAGTTTACACTATATAAAATGCGATTCTGCTCACAACCGAACCCCCCCCCTCGGTCAACATCAAGTAATAATTAAACATGTAATGAGCCAAATTGAGTTGACTCAAATATATGTTTGAGTCGAGTCGAGTCGATTCAATTTTTGTTTAATAGCACTTGAGAAATAGTCGAGTCAGTTTATCGGCTGATAAGTCAGGCTTGAGTCGACTCAAAACAAATTGAGTCCTTACTCGTTACAAGTCTCATTCCAGAGATGAATTGCAGGGTTTCGCACATGCGCACACGCACACGCACACGCACACGCACACGCACACGCACACGCACACGCACACGCACAAACGAGTTAACAGTCTGTGACAGAAAGCCAGGTATTTATTTCCTCTCACTGGCAATGACCGCAAACACGGCCGCTGGTTAGCCGCTGGAAACTCCCGACTCTGGCCCACGGCTCGGAGAGACAGGCACCGGCGAGGTCAGTAGGTCAACGTTCTTGCCACTTTCTGATCCTCTGGCTCTGGCTCTGGCTCTGGCTCTGGCTCTGGCTCTGGCTCTGGCTCTGGCTCTGGCTCTGGCTGGCTCTGGCTCTGTCTCTCTCTCTCTCTCTCTCTCTCTCTAATCCCGCAACACGACACGCGTCACCTCCACGATCAGCCCTCCCCAGCCTCCTACACAGACGCATTTACCCAGACTTCTGCGCCGGCTCTACGACAGCCTCTATCGCCATGAGCGTAACGGCTGTCGACTCGAGCGGTGGCGACGGCGGCCGAGCCCAGCCGCGGCGGTGCGTTGTCGCCGCCCGCCAGCCGCCGGTAGCGACCCGGAAACAGCCGACGGCCGGGCGCCGCCACGGGCGCGCCGGTCGCACGCTCGCTCCGGGCATGCGTCATTCGTCCAGGACACGTGTCCGCAGCATTGCCCAGTTACGTCAGCCGCCAGTCATGAGCGCCGCCACCGCTCTCAAGGCGGGACGCGGGCGCTAGACGGCAGCGGTCCCGATCTCCATGCAGTGTGAGCAGACGTGACGCAAAATTACGCAAACTCTCGAGCTGCGACGTCACCACCCACCACGACTCGTCAACGGTGGTGACGACTTCGACCGTGATATGTAACGTCAGATCCATCGAGCCAGGGAGTCTTGACCGTGCCGATTAGGAGCCTGGCACGACGCGGTGCTAACTCGTGTCCAATCAGACGCAAGTGAAACCTGCGGTAAAACCACAAAGTAAAACCCGCGGACTATCAACCTCTGAGCACCTGGCGCCTCGGACCGGACCTTTTTCGGAGACGAGATATTCGCCACCGCCAGATAACGGGATCCAACTGGCCGTGTTTGCACAGGAAAATACGTTTCACGTACCGGCTGGTGTGTGGGACACGCAGAAGGAGGATGTGCGGATTAAAAGATAGGTGCGAGGCGATAGCGGCAACGCCTCCCTGTCTCTATAGCTGATGGCGATTCCGTTCATGCCAAAGGTGCTCCGAGAAACGCACTGCTGTTTCACTCGTACACACAAAGTGTTAACTAAAATAAATGATATAGAGCCGTTTCAAGAATGCACTTTGTAAACTTTTGCGAAGGTCAAGGGCCGTCAAATAGCAGGACTTTGATATGTTGGTTCTCAACCCTCGCTCTACGGGGGTCCTTAAACTAACACAATGATGTTTGTCTTGAATAACTTTTACACGTGCTGAAATTGTCAGTATCTGAGTTTACAACAATTATACGTATCCTATCAAAATGTGAAGTCTATACGACTAAAAGATCGTGACCTGACCTTCAGTCAAGATCATGTCAGACCACAAAAGGACCATTGACCTGACCCCTATGGTCACCGGTTGTTCTAGATACTCAAATTGAAATGCCCGTGGATTCTCCTTATACCAGGAAGCACAATACTGTTTACGGTGTCTCTCTATCTCTCTCCGTTCGGAAGTTATACTAAGCGCAATACTTATATTATTTTTTGGACGTGGGCGATCTTAGGTTTCTTAGGTATCACTTGAGCTGGAAGGCCACCCGTTGACCTGCAACCTAAGAATCGCATACTTTAAGATTCCTCTCATTACAGACAACGTAGTGGTTCTTACCGAATTGCTGCGTTGCTTGGTTTGGAAATTAACAGGGGTCTCTTTTTAAGACCCCCGTAGGGCGAAGGTGAGAAAAGGGGGTTCTTTTGGGGCGAGGGTTAAATGGTTTCCCTCGAAATAGGGAAACCATGAGCCTATTGACGTTCATAAGAATAAATGCCATTGGCAAGACGCATTGAGCCAATCTCTTCCCATAGTAACCTACTAAGTGCAGGGGCGTAGGAACTCATTTGAAGTTGGGGGGCAAAATGCATTTTGAAGTCGATTCTTTCCATGCAACGTCTATAGACGTAATGTTAAAATCCGAAAATGTTGGGGGGGCAGTTGACCCCCCCCCTGGCCCATAGGCTCCTACGCCTATGACTAAGTGAACCGTCCCAAAAAATAACGGATTACCTACTCGCCTTCTGTCTCAGATTGGTATTCACTGTTGTAAACGACATCAAGCATAAGCATTTGCACGGGCGTCGAACGCGGGGGTACGGCGGACAATTCGACCGATTTTTGTTTTACGGATTTCAACATTTGGCTTATGGGTATTTCACGGGGTGAATCGCGTTTAGAATGCTTCTGCCCATCCAAATTTTGGTACGAAGCAGCACCTTCGAACGTGTGCAGCTTCAAAGACAATGCCGGCAACAGATCGTCACGTTTCGCTCCGTTTCCTTACCGCCAGATTGTTTGACGTTAAGTTGCATCTAGAGCGTGCACAAGGTCGCATAGTAGGAAGTGACGTCGTAATAAGCCACGCTAGGAATGAATTCAAGGCCGCTTCCATTCCGAAAAATATCAGTTGCAAGATCGCGACAAGGCTTTGGTGTTTAATCAATGTAAAACTAGCGTATAAGGTTCAAGTTCCAAACCTGTAGACTGATTTTAACCAAATATTCCCAATTTCCTCTCTCCTAGCAGGAAATCCCTTCCCTTTTGAAATGCAGTTAACTCTTAGATTAAGTTTGAGATCGTCCGCAAGTGGTTACGCTGGTTTTGGGTCAATGTTGCCGTCACTTTGAACTTTACCGAAGTTGAGTTCACTCAGAAAGGGAAGGTTTGTGACTCAGCCGAAAAAGAATGGTTGAGGGTTTGGCGACGATCACCTTCATCTGTTTGGAACACTAAGTTAACAACATAGCTGATAAAACTAGCACTGCCCCGCGAGACGGGAACTGTAGGTATTTGTTGAGGAATCTGTCTTTTTTCATGTATTAGTGAGGAGTCACCGAGAAGTGAGAAGCATGCAAAACGATAAATTAATCGATAATGAAACTGAAAGGCTTGGTATTACGTATCCCCATCGTCAAATGCCACACCACGAGAGAGCACTAAGAACGCCAAGTAGATACTTGACTAGTTTGACTGTTGGTTTGTTTGGGTGGGTTTTGGGATGGGGACTGAAGCAGAGCTGAGTACTCAGCGACAGCGAAGGTATGTTATGCAGATCCCGAGATATCCGGTGACCGCAAAATAGTATGTCACAACAAAAACACTGGCAAGCCTGACGTACATCGCGGTAAGACACGATCTCCGACCACATCTGGATCATTATCACGCATTTACCGGTCCCCCAGCTACTCAAATCAGATACGCGAGTGATGAAACACCTTGGTGTTATGAGCTCCTAGTTCCCAACCATTGAATCATACACATTGATAAAGTTAAGTCCTGCATAATATACCTGAAGCTAATCCAATGCTGCTTACAGTCGCTGGTCAGCATCTAACCATGGCACATCAATACACAAACAACATGCATGCTTTGACAAACATGCTTTCATGTCTGTCACCCATGTGCATACCCAGTGCCCACACACAGATCCACAAATGACAACACAGGGGACTCTACTCAAGGGTACAGCACATGAAAGGAAAAGGTATTGCACTGTTTATATGGCGACAATGTTTATAATTATTATTGTTATCATGACTTTATCCTGCATTTGCACAACAGGTGTCAGCTGCTCATGACATTATGTACATGATTTCCCAAAAATGCACATGATTTACAGGGAAGGAGAAAGTCAGTTATCTCTTTAACTCTTTCAAAACATGTTGGAGACAGAAAGTATCTAAATATTATTTATATTTGTTACCTATGTTATTTATAATTATAGGTATTAGCAGAACTAAAGCGAAAATAATTAGCAGAAAGAGCATACCATTGCATTTTGTTGTTGACAAGGTAAATATACACAGGAATGGTTTGTATGGATAATAAAAATATGAACAATGGTCAACATCAATAATGCATACTTTCAGCAAACAAAATTAAATTATGAAATTGTAATGGTACAAATCTGCCAGTATCTGTTTACAACTGCTTCTAGAGCTTCTAATGATGTTGTAAATTGGCTCATCATTTACAAAGTGAGTAGAATAGCTATAGCTCAATGCATCCCCAAATTTTAAATATTTATAATTAGCTATATACAAAAGCTGGCACAAACATATCCTGGTATTGTTTTACCTGGAGTCCAACTACAAGTTCATGCTCACATTTTTCACTCTTGTTTTTTTTTTAGTGTGCTGATTCTAAATATGATGCTCATTTTTAGGGCAAATCAACAATCAAATCAACCTAACAAATCAGCTACTGCTCCACATCTCTGCACAATGCTAAGGTTAGGCAAAGGTTATGTTTCATTTGCCCTTTTGCTCATTATTTTGTCTCATTATGTCTCATTTGCCCCATCAGTACAATATTTATCCAGGTAAAATTATATCTTAAGTCTTTACCCAAGAGAGTTCCTAGTCTTTAAAAACAAAATTGACACACTTTTGGGACAATATCCATGAGATCAGCTGGCAAATGTTATCTACACATAAAAATGTTGTGTCTTTGGTTGTGGGATGCATTAAATGTTTATGGGTACTTAATATCACTCATGTGTGACAGTTTGAGATTTAAAGGAGGTTTGAGATTGAATGAATATGTCAGAACTCAGAACATGAATGAATCAAAAAGTATTATTAATTGAGCAAGCTACACATGGAAAGTGGCCCTAAGAGCAATACATGCAACAGTTCATAAAAACTAAATAAGTAAATTGTAAATGCAAAATAATAAGCATTTTCTACATTAACTGAAGGAATATTTATCTTCAAACAACATCTTCATGGAGCTTAATTACACATAGATGCAATTAAAAAAAAATGAGATGTAAAATGCAAGTAATATAAGTGCATATCTTACTGAAATAAAATATCAACTATAAACACATAACTACTGAGCAGATACAGTTCATGGGAATGAAAGGGTACAGGTAGGCATCCACAACTAACACAAAGCCTTACCAGCATTATTCAAGTACATGCAACAGATCACACTGAATGTGGTCAAGCGGCTAGAGTAAATTATCACTGTCCCCACAACATCACACAAAACCAAAACAACCAGACACCTGCACACTATCACACCTATTCATTATTGACTACTCACCCAGAGGTCGGTCTTCTTGTGTTCCACATCTTCAAATGGAATAATGCAGTTTGCCACAAACACATCCGGGGGGATTGCAGCATCATGAAAAATTGTAAGCCCTACATTTTGTGCATTCTGACACTCAGTTTCAAAGGATTCATTCCAAACAGGGGAGAGTGTCTTTGATTTGGAAGTTGATCTGTTTATATATTGTTCATCAACATCTATTGACACATAGGGATCTAGGCTTACTGACTGTTCACCACCAGGCTTGATAGCTACATTGTGTCTTGTTTGAAAGTCGGTAGGCTTAAGATCAATAGCTTCGCACACTTTGAGAGTCAGTTTACCCGTAAACATGGGGATGATTCGCTAAGTCCAACGATAAAAAAGAATATGTATCACAGCTTATCCGCATCCACCGACATTTCGAAGCACAGATCAATCCTCCATAGTCACGAAGTTCGCAGGCACACTATTTATCCTCGAATATCCAACAGGCACCCCGCGCGGCGGTCACAGACACACAACAGAACAGCCGCACACCGCCTCGATTATATTCGATCCACCCATTCCATCTCTGCCCGAGTTTTCTCCAGTTTTCACAAAGTGATGCCAGACTTGTAACCTACCAAAAAAGTGACTAGCAGCCAGAATACACAGAACGATAGATATGCTTATAATAATATTTTTCAGGAAAATAAATAACCAAATTCAAATAATTGAATTATTCAACATTATTTAGTTCCAAAACTCACAAAGAAAAGGAAAAAAATAAATATAAAAGTAGTTTGTTTAATAGTTCTAAATCGGCCAAACTAAAACAACTAAAATCAGAAAGCAACATACCAAAACATGGCGGCGTGCTCGGCGCAGGCATTTGCGCGCAGGTTCCTTCAACAATCACTTTTTGCGAGGTCAAGGTGAGACTGGGAATTATTTTTGGAAGGCATTATCTTCAAGGGTAATTTTTGGCAAGATTGTGCATCGTAATTTGTGGCATCTCACTGGCAGCATTGAAAGTATTGCTCGTCGTTTTTGAAGGAACTGCGCTAATTTTGGATCATATTTTGAGCACTGCGATTACTGTGTAATATTCTGCTGTTTTGTTTACATTTTGGCAGCTTATTTCACAGGCTTCAATTATGGCATTATTTATAGGCATCATAAACACTGAACCATTGTAATTAGGCTGATATAACATGTGTTGTATGTACATTGATTTTCATAATGTAACGCAGTGACGCTTATTTCAATTAAGTTGTTAATAGTGTGCATCCTTGCAGTGTAGAAGCTAGGAAGCATTGCAGCAGGCAGGTATGCTACACTGGTGGTTTTTGGGTAATACTGGCCACTGCCTCTGCCTGGACAATAAATTATGTTGTGGGGAAGATGGTGAAGACAAGAAGTCTCGTCATATTGGATATGGATTCGTTTTTCCAGTGGGCGGTATGTGACCTTCGCTGTCGAGTGTCGGTCTGCCCTAAAACCCCAATCATTATCATCATCATCATTTTTCCTGTCCTTTGTTTTGTTTAAATGTGTGAAGTTTGTTGTTAGATATTGTCTTTAAATGGTAAATATTTCATGTAAAGGTCAACTTTTAAAGAGGAAACAAACTAACTGCATTTTCCCACACATTCCTGTGGAGTGCAATACATACAACTCAGTACAGGGTGCTTTGAGATCATGGCTGCTCAAAGTTAGAATTAACCTTCCTTCATTGGGATCATATCTTTTTGAAGATTAAAATGTTGTAATAGGGCCTTGATTAAAACTACCTTCCTACAATCTACATTACTATCATGGTCGTTTGAAGTTTGAACCTACCTTCCCACATGAAGACAAGCACTCTAATCTAACCACCTGGCCTTCACATCCCCTCATCTACAGCATTAGATTACAACCTTTCATGATCTCTCCACAGACTATCAAGCATCTCAAGTCGCCTCTCCAGCACAGATGCCCCTTCCTCAGTGGCAGCTCCATCTGCCTCCGACCCAGTGGCACACACTGCACCAGACACTCCTGGTGGTGTGCAGCTGAGCGACTCCTGCGTGCAGCAGCTGCGGCAGCTGGCCGCCAACGGCTCCTGCCTGCGGCTGGCGGTCGACGGCGGCGGCTGCTCGGGCTTCCAGTACGTGTTCAGTCTGGACGAGAAAGACGCTTCGCCGGGGCCCGATGACGTGGTCATCGAGCGGGACGGCGCGCGCGTGCTGGTGGACGGCGTGTCACTCGAGTACATCCGTGGCGCAACGGTGGACTACCACGAGGAGCTGATTCGGTCGGCATTCCGCATCGAAGGCAACCCGCAGTCGGAGCAGGGTTGCTCGTGCGGCGCCTCGTTTTCGATAAAAATCGACTAGCGCTCCGGGAACGGTGGGTGCACGAGTGTGGTGATGTGGACAGTGGTCTGACTGTGTTATTACGTGGGAATGTGGTGGGACGTTGGCTGCAACCGGTCGCAAGCGATGTTAATTGTTGTTGTGAAGTGGTGAATTGAGATATGTGGAGAACGATGCGGAACCCGTAGTAAGACTTAACGCTTAAAAAACGCTAAACGCTAGCCTCGGTCACCGGGTCACATTGGCTATGGGTGCGCCACCGTGTGGCTCATGTATGTTTAGTTGTTAATGAAACCGACTGCCCCACGTGTGGCATCTGAATATGTATTGGCGAACCCAACGCACTGTGTCTTCCTTTTCTGCGGCACTGAGCTGTCGCGTTCCTGGTTTGAACCGGCCCGATAGACGCGTCGCGTACTGGTAGTGGCACCTTGTCGCCGGCCTCAGGACGCTTGATCCCTGGACTCTCTGTGACACGGGGGAAAAGGCAGAATGTGACACGGAGGGAGGGAGACGGTCTGTGACAGCGGGAGGGAGGGAGACGGGCGTGACACGGGGAGGAGGGAGACGAGGTCCTGTGACACGGGGAGGAGGGAGACGGGTCTGTGACAACGGGAAGGGAGGAGACGAGGTCCTGTGACACGGGATGGAGACGGGGTCTGTGACACGGGGAGGGAGGGACGAGTCTGTGACACGGGGAAGGAGGAGACGAGGTTCGTGACACGGGGAGGGAGGAGACGGGTTTGACAACGGGGAGGGAGGGAACGGGGTCTGTGACACGGAGGAGGAGACGGGTCCTGTGACACGGGGAGGAGGAGACGGGGTTTGTGACACGGGAGGGAGTCGGGGTCTGTGACACGGGGAGGGAGAGAGACGGGGTCTGTGACACGGGGAGGGATGGAGACGGGGTCTGTGACACGGGGAGGGAGGGAGCGGGTCTGTGCACGGGGAGGGAGGGAGACGGGTCTGGTGACACGGGAGGGAGGGAGACGGGGTCTGTGACACGGGGAGTGAGGGAAGTGGGGTCTGTGACACGGGGAGGGAGTCGGGGTCTGTGACACGGGGAGGGAGGGAGACGAGGTCTGTGACACGGGGAGGGAGGCAGACGGGATCTGTGACATGGGGAGGGAGGGAGTCGGGGTCTGTGACACGGGGAGGGAGGCAGACGGGGTCTGTGACACGGGGAGGGAGGCAGACGGGGTCTGTGACACGGGGAGGGAGGGAGGTGGGGTCTGTGACCGGGGGGGAAGGGAGAGGGTCTTGCACGGGGAGGAGCAGACGGTTTGTGACACGGGCAGGGGAGTGGAGAACGGGGTCTGTGGGACACGGGAGGGAAGGGAGACGGGTCTGTGACACGGAGGGAGAGAGTCGGGTCGTGACACGGGAGGGAGAAAAGTCGGGGTCTGTGAACACCGGGGAGGGAGTCGGGGTTTGTGAACGGGAGGAGGGAGACGGGGTCTGTACACGGGAGGAGCAAGACGGGGTATGTGACACGGGGAGGGAGGAGACGGGGTCTGTGACACGGGGAGGAGGCGGGTCGATATGGCGCCTATGCGGGCGGGCGGGCCGGGGGTGGTCGGCATCCGGAAGTGAAGCGCGATCCAGAGGCGGGACGCGTGGGGAAAGGTCAATCGGTGCCCAGTCATGACAACGACAGCTCAGTCCTGATCCATCGCCGGATAAAAATGACACGATTTGTGGATCGTGCATCGGCGCCGGTTAGATGTTTTCAAAAATCGACATGGCATCGTGCTACCGAAAAACAGCAGGAAGTGACGTGCGCAGAAATGCGCAAAGGACCAGGTCATTGCCATAAGGGGCGCCACTTATATTGGCGTAAAATTGTGCAGGGGGTTGGGCGCCTCTCCTTCCGCACGTGCTCGTCGTGCCTTACACATTTTGAGCGACGCCTTCACTGGCCGGAGAGGGGCAGTCCCTAGTCGGAGGGGCGCCGTCACTGGCCGGAGATAATTTACTGGCCAGAGGGGGCGCCGTCACTGGTCGGAGGGGCGCTGTTACTGGCCGGAGAGGCGCCTGCACTGGCCAGAAGGGGCGCCGTCACTGGTCGGAGGGGCACTGTTACGGGCCGGAGGCGCCGTCTCTGGCAGGGGGCGCCATCACTGGCCGCAAGAGCACCGTCACTGGCCGGGGGAGCCTCATTAGCCGGAGTGGCGCCGTCACTGATCGGACGGGCGCCAGATTTGCAAGGGCCCTCAGGTCCAAAGGACCAGGTCATGCCCCGAATGACCGTATACTCGGTACGCCACTGACAGCAGGATATGAATGACGTCCTGTTTGCCGATGGAAATTCAGTTGTTTATGGTATTTCCATTCCGAATGTTTCGAAGGTCTAAAACCATTGCGGTGTCCTCATGCAATGCTACAGCTTTCGGATCCGCAGCTTTCGGGAAATCCTAACAGACGGAACTGGACACAATCCAGTGTCTTCGGTACAGCCCGGGATTATTTTAAAAGAAAAAAATACAATCTTAATAGCCAGTACACGAGGAGACAAACAGGAATGGTGTGAAATGAGCGTGATTATGTCTAATTGGTCAAATCGCAAACAATATATATGGAGCGACATCATTGTAAATACAATAGTGAATGGGCAAATTGGCATTGGTCAGACAAGGGCGGAATCCAGCCGGCCCATTTTTTTTTGGGGGGGGGCAAACCTTTTTTAGTGGACGCTAACCTACCCATTTCGATTCTCCCGGATTTGGTCCATTTATTTGTAACTACAGGATTTTTTATTTATTATTTTGCTTCTTTGGTTATCGAAAAGGATCTCAGCTTGCAGGGTTTGTATTGTTCCGACATTGCCTTACAGTATCAGAGCAAAACTATTCAATTGTCCCAACTGTACCCAAGGGCGTCGCCGATAATTTTTGATGGGGGCTGGCCTGAAATGACGCCACAAACTGTAACCCATTTTTATGCATGTATGTAAAGGATGCAGCTTGTGTGATGTAGACTTCATATAACCTAATTCCTGCGGCGGCCAAAATTACGTTTAACCTGCGGGGGGGCAGATTCCCGCCCCACCCAGAGATCTCGAGAACCGCCATCGGCGTTTCGATGGGACAACACATTCGATTCGTCGTACGAATTTTCTTTTTGGGATCCGAATTGCTTTTTGCTCTAAATGGGGGGCCAGGGGCAAAAAACACGAAAATTTGGGGTGTTTTGAAAGGTCATTGTGGCCATGTGATTTGACCTGATTTGCAATGCAAAAAAACGTTTTTGACTTACAATGTCATGGTTCTTCCAATGTGTGAAAGGGGAATCAAAAAACGAAAATCATAGGCGCACTCAGGGAAAAAATGGGAGAATTTTTGATGAAAATATGTGCTTTCCTTAGTGTTTGGACGTAGAACGTCACATGTGGTGCTTTGCGCTCTATTTGTTAATGTAAACAAATTGTACATAGGCGGATTCGGTAACAACGTGAGGGGCCACATGTGCGAAGCCTTTTATCAATCTTGCTTATTTGAAGTTGGCCTAAATTGACGGAGAATATCGCCTCCGCATTTTATGTACTGAGTGCGCCTCTGCCCAAAATATGTATAATCCAATTAATGTATGATGTACAAAGCATCGACTTAGTTTCTGACGCTTTTATTCCACAGCAAACTACGAAGGAAGTATGAGCCGCACACCCGCAATTCGAAACGACCTACGAAAACAATGACCCTGAAGCCGCCCTCTGCTGGGCCGATTTTTCAAAAATTTTCCAGAAACGCGTTATTCATATTTAGGAAAAGTCCGAAAGTTTTCAAGACGATAGACGAAACGTTCAGAAGCGGCGGGCGAAAAACTACCGGGGGGCAGAATCTGCCCCCCGCAGGGAATAGGGTTAAAATAGGTATTTGTTATTTAGCGCCGCGAAGCGTCGCGAAAAGTTTACGGGCTTGCCTGATAAAACACAGAAACATAGGCGGTTTGCCCTGTAGAGAACAAAAAGCTTAACATGCTATTCATTCAATTCTCCGTTACATAAAACGAATGACATGCAATGGCTCGTTATGACGATGGCGACCGATGTGACGCCGCGAAGTGGCGTAAAAGTTTAATTTTAGGTCGTGGTAAACAACAATTTAATATTGGAACCAGACTCAGATAATCCCTATGCCTGGCTGCACATGTCGGTATGATAAAAATATTGAAATTAATGTAGTTTTTAATAAATATATTCTTCGGATCGATGACCGATGGTAGTAATTGCTAAATAACTTAGGTATATGGAATAATAATAACCAAGGGCGGATCCAGCCGGCCGTTTTTTTTTTGGGGTGGGGCAAACCGTTTTTAGTGGACCATAGACTTCTCCATATGGAGGAGAAGTCTATGAGTGGACCTTACCTACCCCCAATTTCGAATTTCTTCCCGGATTTGATCCGCTTTATTTTGCAACCACACGATTTCTCGGATAGTATTTTTCAGATAGTAAATCACGATGACTGGTGGCAGTATGTGCTTAATAACTTAGGTATATGGGGTAATAACAACTGTATACATATGCACCGAACTGCAACATACAAATGGTATCAACCAACAGTGCAAATTGAGTTTGAAAAAACATCGAGCGCAGACGGCTTTCGACAAATGGTCCCCGTTGATCTGGGAGGACCTGGGACGAAATGCTTCGGAGATGGTTGCCTGGTCCACTATTAGCATTTTGGTCCCAGCAACTTGGACCCGCAGAAGAACTTCCTGGTGCCGATTGTCCGCGCTCCGAATTGCGTCACCTTTTTCGAAATCGGCAGACTAGTCTTAACATTTATCCACTTGAAAGTTCATATTTTTGATAGGAGAGTGGGACTGGGGCTAGCAAATAAGGCAACTTTGTAAATGAACTCGGAAGTTATCATGAGTTTGATTCAGAAGTCAGACATTTTTGATGAGTCATGAGTTTAGAGTCGACTCAATTTGAAAAAGCGGCACTTGAGTCAAGAGTGAGTGATTCAATTTGTTTGAAACAGCACTTGAAGTCAAGAGTTTGATCATTCTTCGTTGTAGTCAGACTTGAATCGACTCAAAAACAAATGTGAGTCAAATGTCAACAGGGACATAGCCATGGGGTACTGGGGTGACGCCCCTTCACCTGAGCAAACCAATTTACACTAGATAGAATGCGATTTTTTGCTGCACCGACCCTACCCCCCCCCCAGTCAACATCAAAGTAAATAATGAAACTTGTGATGAGTCAAACTGAGTCGACTCAAATGTTTTGAGTTCGAGTCGAATCAATTTTGTTAAAACGCACTTGAGTCATAAATTGAAGTCGACTCAATTTTAAAAGCAAAGCTTGAGTCAAGTTGAGTCGACTCATTTGTTTAAACCACCAACTTGATCAAGAGTCGAGTCAGTATCTTTGCTCTGAGTCAGACTTGAGTCGACTCAAAAAAATATGATCATTACAAGTCTGCAAATAGGTGCCGCAAGACCGCCAGACGCCCAAATTCATTAAATTTTCCCATTTTACACATTTCTATCATTAAACAATTGTGTATTTGTGTCATGCCGCGAAAGCGCCGCGAAATTTTCGATTTTCACTGTGAGCTGGCTGTATTTGACTGTTGCAAAAGCAATTTTAAAAGCTGTATGTCCGACCGTTTGGGGGGGGCAAAACATAGTTCTCAAGGACCTTTGGGGGTGGGCATGGCCCCTTTGGCCCCCCTGGATCCGCCCTTATAATAACTGTAATAATATGCACCGAATTCTGCAACAAGCATTGTAAAGGTGCCGTGGCAGTTATGTCTCGTTTGGAAACAGCAAGAGGCAGAAACGGCTTTTCCGCACATAAAGGTGCCTGCGCGATCTGGGGGAGCCTGAACGAAATGGCTTGGGGAGATGGTCCTGGCTGGTCCCACTATTAGCATTTTGGCCCACAACTTGCGACACAGAACAAATATGTACCGCCAATGGGAGACCGCCAGACACTCATTAAAGGGAATATAGCAACCTTGGGAAAAGTATGTAGAATGATGGAAGAAAGAATGCCCTGATTACGGCCCTGGCATTCATTTTTTTGCGAAAAAAAGCCAAATTTGTTGTAATTTGAAAAATAGTAATATGTTTAACATTGACGTCACACCAAAATCTGCGTCACCAAAAGCGAGTTGTGTCGTCCACAAGGAGGCATCGAAACGGCAAACTTTGCGCCCGCCCAGCTGACAGCTGCTGTCCGTGCACCGCACGATGGTGCACCGGTAGGCGTGAAACGCGACTGGCTGGGTTCGACGGCGCTCGCTCGCGCCGGATAGGGACGTGGGGCACGCATACGTGAACCACTAGTGTCCGAGCGCCTGACCGACCGTCGGTGGCGGCCGGGGCGGATGCAAGGTAACTGAAATAACTGGGCGGACGGTTCAAAAGCGAAGTGCGGTGGCAATACAGTGAAGTAACTAACTGATGACGTATGCGAAACGTCACGGATTTATTGACGTTGAAATATGACCAAATATGACCAACGGTTTTTGCGTTGAAACCTCAGCAAACTAGGTCGCTTTGGAGGAAAAATTTCGGATTGGGGGTTCTCAGCACAACCGACAATCTGGCTATCTCAGTAAAAACTAATGTTAAAGGTGCTAATATTCGCCTTTAATTCATTTTTCCATTTTCCCTATTTTTATCATTCAATAATTGCGTATTTTGTGTCATGCTGCGAAGCGGCGCGAAATTTTCGAGTCTGCACTGTGGACGGATGTATTTTGACTGTAGCAAAAGCAATTTTTACAGCTGTACGTCCGACCGTTTTTTTTTTTGGGGGGGGGGGCAAAACATAGTCTCAGGACCTTTGGGGGGCATGGACCCTTTGCCCCCCCTGGATCGCCCTTGGGCTCAGACAAACCAGTCCCACCTCTCGGCTACATTCCGATTCATAAATGCATTCGATAATTTTTTTCTCTCGAAGACTTACATTGGTCGTGAATCATTCGCAAAAAATATCCCAGTTGATGTGGTGCAGATTTAATCAGTTTGCTTTGATAAAGGTGTAGTGTTTGACAATCTGTTGTATCACACTTTTGGCCTCGTACACCCAACACGTGCACGCTGCGGTGAAACCGTACCCGACGTTATGTCGATCCCCATCTCTGCTCTTGCGGCCGAGTCTGTCTGACGCTGCACGTGTACCGGGGACTGGAGACAAGCGAGACGGAGTGTGACGCTTATATAATACATTGATCGCTCCCTCCGATATCACTGGTAATTTGAACAAGCCAACAGATGACATCGTCGCAACTACTCGCTCGTGGTATCAGTGGCGTAGACGCAATCTAGCATTTGCTGTGGAAACTTGGCAGCCCGAGCTTTAGACAACATTACCGAGCTCGGAGCTCCCGGAGAGTGGGGGATCAGTGGGGCGTTCAGGGGAGAGAGCGTTACGTAAGAGGGATGTTGTATGGAAAACAGATAATGTATGGTGATGTTCAATTGATTCTAGCGAACCCGTAGGTCGTTTTGTTTGTGCTTGCAATGCAATGCACCCTTTTGGACAAGCTCCGCTGAAAGGAAATAGTTCACCTTCAACATGGGTTTTGAAATGAGATGCAGTTTTGTAGGCCGTGTTAAAAAACCCTCAACTGCAAGTTTTCTGGACTGAAAAGGCTCTCCAGCCGAATATATTTGACTTTTTGTCGAAGGAATGTGGGCCATAAATACATAAGGAATGTCAAGAATGTGCGCCTCACACACCTGGGCAGAGGCTATACAGTAATCTTACGCGACTATACATTCGAATCTGATTGGCTGAGCCACGTTGACGTTGCGGACAGTACCTCGCAATAGTTTTTGATGAAAATTAATCAGTTTACGTCCCTTCTGTCCTGAATCGGCGCGATGTATGGCTATTTTTGACATTATGAAAAGAAGTTGTATTTTAAAATATAATCCAATTGTGTTTGAAAAAATCCAAGGTGAACTATTTCCTTTAAGATTCAGTCGTGAATGACCTTGACCCTGTCATCGGTCGCCGGTCGAGCGAATACCGGGAACTCAGCCGCGCATATAGATCGACGGTGCGCTGCGACAGCTGACTGCCAAGTGCTAGGCTCACATGTAGCTCAGCTCACACGGAGCAAGCTCACATGTAGCAAGCCAGCAGTCGAAGCAGCTAACGAGACTGGTCGGAACACAACGATCTCTTGCATTGCAATATGCGTTGAATTTTACAAATGCATAATGTTCCTTTCCTGAAATGCATTCTTGACCCTTGTATTTGATCGATAGCGAGGTATCATGCATTTTGTTTCTTCAGGAAACAGAGCGCATGCATGAAATGTACCTACTCGTTAGCAGAAGCATACCCCGGCCGAGGCATAGTTCACTTGCATTCGAGACTTGCATTGCTTCTTGCTTCTTGAAGACTTGCAGTGATCAGTCACTTGCAGACGAGACCCTATTTCCATGGGCATTAAACTGGGAATTTCCCCACTTTCCCAAATGCGGTGGCTACGTCCGTCGTCCATGCGTGGAATGCACGGTCGAGCCCGTGTGACAATTACTGTGCTGACTGGCACTGCTGAGTGGGTTTATATAACGCACAGTTCTGTTAATTGATTCGCTTCTGGTGTGGTAGGTAGTAGAGATGCAATAATTTATCCCAAACAAGAACTGGCACCGCCACCGCACATAAATGAGTTGGCACCGGCATCAAGCCCGGTCACATGTGGCAGCACCCGCCAGACCCGGCAGCCAGCAATCTGCATGTCTAGTGTCTACATCATTATACATTAAACAACATTATAACACCCGAACTTGTGCTGAGCCTGGCATGAGACCTGCAACCATGGTTCAGACACAGCTTCATGCCAGCCGGGCCTAATTTGGGCCCGACACCGGCTTCATTGTACTGCAATTTGCATCTCTGGTAGGCAGGTACCGAGACCGAGCCCAGAGCCTTCTGCGTCTACGCCGCCCGAAGGCTTTCATCAGCTCTGAACACAGAATAAAGCCGCGGCGCTGATCAATTGCACATAAACAACAAAGGAGAGCGTTGCTTCCCAGGTAACAGGACACTCTCATTACACCGTTGTTCATGTTCTCGGGACGCAACAAAACACGAGCGCGTGTAATGCGTATTGCGTAGCACTACATGGCGTGGGTGGCGACCCTGAGCGGCGCTACCGGGGCCCGAGTCAAGCCGTGCGGCGGCGTTTATTGACCGTATCACTGGCCCCGCTCACTGCGGCCGGCGACTTGTGCACTTGACCTCTGCGAATAGATGGGCCGGACGCTGGCCACACAGACGTCGTGGGTGTTGTGGGGAAATGACTCATCTGATTAGTCGCTAGGATGCTGTAATCGGGCGTAACTTCCTTCCGACTCACGTCATCGGATATCCCGCATGGTCCTCAAAGCAGAGGCGGCGCCACGGATTTTTGTCAGGGTCAAGCCGAAATTTAGGGGGCCTCCATTTGAGAAGGGGCCTTTGACCATAGAGATAATATATACATGATCTATATGCGTTTGACCTCCATAGGACTCCTCTCCCCTGATCCCCTCTGGATTCCAGAGGACCGCTTCTGGACACCTCTGACCTCCACAGGACCCTCTGGCTTTCAGGGTCCTTTCTGACCTCCAAAGGATTCCCTCTTGCCTCCGGGGTCCCACCTCTGACCTCCCCTCTGGCTTCCTTCCAGATGACCTCCTCTGCCTTCAGAATTTCGACTCTATAGGACCTTTCTGGCTTCCCAGAGGCTCTGTGACCTCCGCGATGGGGAACCTGCGAGTTGGAGGCCTCTTTGAAGCATGGATGGATGTAAATGAACAACGGGCAACATATATGCGCCCCCTTGTCCGAGACAGGGTCGACTTTCCCACTCATCCCCCCTTACTGATTGATCCGTCCGGCACGAACCGAGTGGCGCCGCTCCTGCCCGACAGTGAGGGAGCAGTTCTCTTAACATACCGCAAGATCCGCCAGAAATATTGTACGGGTAACAATCGGAGGTTGGGCCAGATTCAGGAGAAAACGTCCTCAGTGCGGCGGTCTCATGACCGACCCACAGTTTGACGGAGCGGCACGCGGCGCGTTCCGAGCCGTAGGGACAGCCGCGGAGCCGCCGCCGGTTGCGGGGCGGCGGACGGCGAGCGTTCCGCTGATTCAGTGGCGGCCGTTCCGGTGATTCAGCGGCGGCCGTGACAGCGTCTCAGCTGCCGTGACTGCGGCCGGAACACCACAGGGTACTGCCCCGACTTCGTTTCACATCAACCCACCCCGCCGCACCCACGGCCAAAGCCGCCAGGGTCCCGACCAAGGGCGCTGGAGTAAGCGTTGTTATTCACTGCGTACGCCAGTCAGTGCGCCGCTGAGCAGCTATAGTCGTACGTTATGTCATGGCGGGTGACGACCTCGCCCAGCGTTGCTCAGGAAACATACGTCTCCTGGCTACATAGGTTCTGTAGCACACCGTCAGTCGCGGTCGGTCGCATCATTTATGAATAGTGCAGCGGCCGCAGACAGCTCAGTGTGCACTGACCGTGAGCCAGGCGCGAAGTAACAGCAGGCAACTGGCTGGAACCGACACCAGTCATGCATTCTGTCAAGGTGTCGGGATCCGGTCACGAGCCGCGGACAGCTGCTGCCGGCTGGGAGGCGGGCCGGAACCCGGGAGACGGGCCGGAACCCGGGAGACGGACCGGAACCCGGGAGACGGGCCGGAACTATATTTAGTTCAGTGGCCGGAACCCGGGAGACGGGCCGGAACCCGGGAGGCAGGGCCGGAACCAGGGAGACGGGCCGGGACCCGGGACCCGGGAGGCAGGGCCGGAACCCGGGAGGCGGGCCGGGACCCGGGAGGCGGGCCGGAACCAGGGAGGCAGGGCCTGGAGATGAGAGGTGTGAGGCAAGGTCAGGAGAGGAGAAGTGACGTCACGGGAGGAGTACGACACCGAGGGCCAATGCAATCGTAGCAGTCGCTAGTCCATACCGGCAGGCGAACAATAGATACGCAACGATTGTAATAACAACATCACCATAACCAGGAAGCAGCCCGGCGCTGAGAAGCCGACTCGGCGCCTCCCGCATCACCACAGGCAAGACTCGGTCCGTCTATAGTGACTCAGTCGCCGCAGAGGGGTTACCAACCGACTGTGTCACGTGACTGAGGGGGGTGGGTGACGGCGTGACGTGGGCGGGCTGCGGGGACACGATCCACCACCTCCGATACCGCCGCCGCCGCCGTGACGAACCGTGCACAAAGCCCGGCAGCCGCAGCGGCGCCGGCGCCGGCGCGTCACAGGCGGCAACGTGACGTCACTCAGGAGACTACCGGGGTTATATCTGATATCGGGAAATAAGACCGGGAAATGTGATCGGGAAATAAAGTAAGGATGGGGAGTGATAATGTTGGATATCTTCAATTGACACATGAAAGTACGAAACTGGTTAATGCTGGTCATTTGCAGCGAACACATCACATTGCAATGGAAGCACAGATCATCTTCCGACCTGATTCAGGAACTCATCTGGGAATCATCAAAAAGAACCTAATTGGAGTGTAACTGGAGTGGGTTAATATAATATATATATATATATATAATATATACTGTATATTACTAGAATACAGAGCACGTAGCCAGGATTTTTGCTCAGGGGGGTGGGGGATGTCCGGAAAAAAATCACATTTCGCCTCCTAAGAACTCAATTCTATTAGTAAAAGGTGTCTAGTGTGAAAATCACATTTTGCTCCTCAGACCACGATATGTTTTGCTGACCCGGGGGGGGGGGGGTAGATCCGGGTTTCAGAGAATCTCAATTCTATCTAGTGTGAATATATAATTTTCGCTCAGGGGGGGGGGGGGGCATGCCCCCCTTGGCTACGTCCATGCCTAGATACAAAGAGGCTTTTACTCCAAAAAACAAATATATTTAAATCTGAGCTTTCGCGTGTTTACCAAATGCCTCATAATCGCCTGACGAAGGGTGTTTTCAATATACCCGAAAGCTGCGATTTTGAATATTATGTATTCGATGAAATAGTCCTCCCTCCCTATTTAAATCTGTACGTGCCTTTGGCCTTTCCGTTAATCTGACCAGGAACTCTGACCCTTCTTCCAAATAAGTCTCTCGTATGTGTCATTAAGAAGGGGCCCATGTCTGGTCCACGTTTCAGAGGTCCATTGACCTGGCCAGGGAACAGCACTTTGGACACTGGCTTGCTATTGTCGACTACCTGTGACATGCATCAGGGCCCTCCAGTCTATCCAGGGGTCCCTCCGAGTTTGGCTAGAAATTCTATCATCAGTTTCAATAGGGCCCTTTCCGAACCTGCCCAGGAGACCCTTTCGGTTTAGCCAAGGGGCGTCCTCTGACTTGCCCGAGCGAGCCCCTACTGATTCTACCCAGCGACTCTTCTGGTCGTAATTCTGCGGCTGGCTGCTTTGAATCGCCTTCAACATGACTCAGGGGCACTCTGACCTGCCCTGGGGCCCCTCCGTGCTGACTAGGGGCCAATTCTGCATGTTCAGGGGCCTCTCTTACCCGCCCAGGGGCCCTTTTGATCTGATCAGGCCTCAGGGACCCCTTCGATCTGTAAAGGGGCAACTTAAACTTTCCAGGGGCCCCTCTGGTCTGTCCAGGGGCTCGCCAGCATTCTAAGAGGCTCTTCTAATCTGGCAAGGGACTGCACTTGCTGCTTTGTCACCTTACCGACATGCTCAGAGGGACCTCCGACCTGTCCAGGGCCCCTCTGTGCTTGCAAGGGTTCTATTCGACGTGTTTAGAGGGCCCTCTGACCTGATCAGGGCCCCTTTCGGTCTGGTCAAGGGCCCCTCTGACCTGAAAAGGGCCCTTTCAACTTTACAGGGCCCCTCTGGTCTGCCCAAGGGCCCCTCCAAGCCTGCTAGGAGCCTTTAGACCTGGCAAGGACTGGCGCTTCTGCTTTCGTCCCCTGCCGAATATACTCAGAGGGCTCTCCGCCTATAGGCCCCTATGTGCTGATAGGACGCATTCGACGTGTTCAGGGGCCCTCTTACCCGTAAGGGGCCCTTCGTGTTCTGCAGAGGTACCCTCTGGAACATGCACAAGGCTCTTTTGATTACGCCTAGGGGCCCGATCTGAGTCTTCAGAGAGGACGCCATGGAGGCGTTTAAAGGATCCTCTGAAGTGGCTCTAAACTCTACCAGATAACCTTTCACGTGGTCTTCCGACTCTTAAACATCCCATAATACCGCGCTTCGCGCGTTCTCGTCGGGCCTTTTCGGCAAGCTGTGCGCGCCGAAAAGGGCCCGCTCAGCCTCGAAAAGGGCCCTTTGAGGGCTCAGGGGGATCCTAGGATCCCCTTGGATACGCCCCTGTGATCAGTGGGGTATGACGTTGCCTGTCATGTGAGGAATCTAACAGTATGCAATTTTTAGGTTTCAGGTAAACGGGCGACCTTCCAGGTCAAGTGAATGACCTAAGATTGACCACGTCTAAAAATAACAATTTTACTCTGTCCGTCGTCATTATTCAAGTTATGAAAATCAAATGATTTAGTTAGCGTCAAAGTGTTGTTCGTTGAATTAGCTTTCTGACCATGCATCAATTTTTAGGTCTTGGTTAATTAATGACCTCTCGGGTCACGAAAATCGTCACCATAGATGATAATTGCCTCTTGGGTCACGGAAATCGTCACCATAGATGATAATTGCTATGGGCGATTTGCGTTAGATACCTCGACTCGATCACGTCCAGAATAGCGATAAGAAAAGTGAAAACCTCAAAATGAGAAATTCATAAATGCAAATAAAACAGCGTGATCCTAGACCAGTTTTGGCTCTAAAATACATACAAATATGTATTTGCTCGTATCTGGTCAATATGAGTAAAAAAATATTTATAAAAAGGACGTCATAAGTTTCTTACACTTCAGTTTCTTACAAATCACCAAGTCAAAAATAAATATATTGCTTTTACGTTTTGTTTGAGTATTTTTATGATCAGTTCTCTCACATGTATTCCGGTTTTCGAAATTCTTATAAAAATTAGAATTTTTTAGTGATTTTTTGGCATGTTTTATTACTTTTTGGGGGTACAAAATCGGAATTCCAATATTTTCAGTTCAAAGAGAATGTTATTTTTGTCGTTTGCCTTTTCCGTTTGCTATGTATTACAAAACTCTATTTTTTACGATTTTTCAGACATTTTTTATTCTTCTCACAATCATGACGTCACTAAAACGTAATTTTCTCCTAAAATACTTGACCAATTTAAATGACATTTCGACAGAATACGTATAAACGTTGAAAACTCAGCTACTGAAAATTTCAGAAAGATGCGTCTTTTGTGTAAAAAAGTTAATCAATAAAAACCTCAGGGGGGATGGGCTGTCAGTCAGTAGGGCGAGGGATAAAAGAGCAGGCAGCTGCATTGGATCAAAACTACTTCAAAAATTTTGCGTTTTAGCATACAACCCCCTGTTACCCCTATTTTTAAAATACATGTAGATCATGCTGAGGGGAATCAAATGCCGTATGATTAGTTAAATCGGACGAGTAGATCTCGAGATCTCAAGGGGGCCGTTTTCGGCCCCCTGCCACTAATGGGTAGCCAAGAGCCTGCCATTGTAGGCTCAAGCAAGCTACAATGACATTATTGACAACACTACAGCAGCGACGCATAAATCATGTCGCTATTTTCCAACAAAACTGCATCGCTACCGCTTTTTAACTCTGCAGTGAGGTTTCAGGTTGGAGGCAGAGTTTGGCTGTCGTGAAAACGTATCCAGTGCACGGACAAATTATTGTCATAACAAATGATCAAGATATATTAAGTACCTACCTACCTACATGAGTGGTATTATGAAACGCGGTGATGTCAACGTTGCGCCGATTCGTCTACTTACAAGTTGCATGGCAAACACAAATTATATCGTTTGTTAGTTGCATACGACACGCCGCACGGTAATGGAAAAATGGATTGTTTCATTTATGAAGTCGCTAGATAAATCACTAAATAAGTAGCGCGCATCAAAAGCGGTACTCATTTCAGAGAACAGAGCAGTCTTTGTCGGACATGGCGAGGCCGGGGATCCGGTATAGACATAAGCCACATAACAATGCAAATGAAGGAGAAATGATTGTTTGTCCATCAACACGTCTTCTCCGAAGTCATAAGACAACTTTCTTGGCAATAAAACATGTACACAAACATAAAGACACAAATGTGATATGTTAACAATTAGGTAGGTGCTTAGGCTGCGTACGTTCATACTATTTGATTGCTCGCCGGCATTTAAATGACCATTGACCGGAACATATATAAGATGTTGACCTAGGTAATATTACGCAAAATGTTTCTGTACAAATTCCGATATAGGTACCTCGTTCCCTTGGCTATCAGTCACACTAGATTCCTCAACTCTCAAGGTAACCGCTTGAAGAGGTTGAAGTAATTTACGGTCGCTACCTGAATAAGTGTGTACCAGGTTATTGATTTAAACATTGGCCTGTTTCAGACCATGGGAAATCCAGCCCCCTTTGACGTCACGCCAAGGGAAGACACCGCATGGCTGCCAGGACCAGCCAGGAGTCGACGAGTCCCATCATACCTCCGAATAACTGACACGAACACTGTCACTGCGGTCTCCTCAGTCTCACGGTATATGTGCGGTCACGAATCACGAAATATTGGATATATCCGCATGATTTGATAATGCTGGTTTACTAGGTATTTGATGTCATGCTCGTGTTTTATGAGTACCTATGCTGAATCGATGTCGCATCTGTTGTATTTTTGGCTTCTTTAAAGATGCACACAATCTGTCAAGTGAGCTATGAAGCGATATTTTAATAACGCTTCTTTATGAAAACAAGGGAACAACTTCGACCCTTATCTCTATCTCACCTCACCTGAGAGTTCTGATTTCGGTCCCAAGCCATATTCAAGGGAAACCACGCGATTGTGGCTGCCTCCAGCCGGAGAATGTCACAGCACCGTCAGTTTGGAGTTGGGAACCCAACAGACCTAGGTAACGATCTAGCCGCTGCTGCAATCTCTCCGACTGTATTATCTTCACATGCATCGTGCATGCGACGTTAGTGATCTGCAATCTGTGCTGCTGGCTCCTGTTTTGTCCAGTCGTCGTTGACTGTGGTTGGCAATATGCTCGTGCTAACCATAGAGATCATATATAATGCATCATCTCTATGGTGCTAACAAGCACAGCTCTGCTATTTTGCCATGTTGATCTCTTCGTCATTCCGTCCTGTGTATTTCGCGATGTTTTACAGCTGGCTCATCGTTGGCGAGCGGAGTGCGGCGGGTGTAACGGAAGTTCCCAGCCCGACCAGGAAGAAATCGGAATTACCAAGGTGAAAATGGAATAAGTTGGCACCAAACGTTATGAAACGGCAGAGTCATTGCGTCTCACGTGGAGACGACGAGACAGTAAATGCCATCCTAAGCACAACATTGAATTGACCGATCACAAATCAAGCTGCTACTTGGTCTGGTCAGGATTCTCGGGCGTTATATTTGTACGACCAAATGATGAAAACTCAAGGACGAGTCGATAAACTGATTTGTACTATTGGTTCCAAAATAAGCGTCCCGCTGGGTTGGCCGGCACAGCAGTTTAAAGGGAGGTGTTCACCTTTAACATGGGGTTTTGAACTGAGATAGCAGTTTTGTAGAGCAATCGAAAAACTTAGTTATGGCTGAAGAATAAACTCGCAACGTAAAGTAGTTTCGACCGGATATGTCTGCATTTTCTTGGGGGCCCGACAACAGGCTTCGGTAGTTTCGCGGCCAGACGCGGCTCCGGGGTAGGACACTCTCTGACACGATAGTACTGAATCACGCGGCCTCGTCAAAATATCCGCTCAGCCGCCCGGGCTTGCGCGGCCCCTTTGTCAGAGACTGTACTAGGCGTCTGGCGGACCAGACGCCACTGCTAAATCGTAACGATTTCTCGTGTAAATACAAAGTGAAACTTACTTCTTTACTCCACAATATATCCATCACTTGTCCAAACCAAAGTCATATTCGTAGTTTTGAGCTCAAGATGCACCGTATGGTTGAATTTCGTATGAAAGACAACTTTCATGAAAGACAACCGTATGAAAGACAACTTTCAAGGTGAACTTTTCCCTTTAAGGGAGTATAACGCCTTGGAAAAATTATGCAAAATGGTGGAGATGAGAGCCACTCATCTGGGCACTCATCTAAATCAATCCACAAACTTTTCCCAAAGCGGTATATTCCCTTTAACTGCTGTGCCGGCCAACCCAGCGGGACGCTTATTTTGGAACCAATAGTACTCACTGATGCAGTACAACTTCGTCGTCTTCATTGTCGGGCCGAAATCTTCCTGAACACCCGCCATACGTGTTATGTGTATACTATGTGAGCTGCCATGCAACTATCGTACGCTACGTCGCTTTCCGAGCTGCGTGTGCAAGTGAAGCAGCCAGGTCTAAAAGGCAAACGATGTTCACATGTATACGATGCTTCTGATCGGTGGTAGCCGTTGCTGTGTAGGAGCGAAGAGACCCCATGTGCCTGAATCTCATGATGCTGAAGAATGGTGGCCTTATCTGTGGAACCAAAAGTCGCAGTGTTTAGCTGTACGTCGCTTACAACGCGCCTCCTTCCAACATTTCTACAATGTTATATTTTATCACGTCAAGCTTGTATCGTGTCTAACGGTGGGTACTGTACTTTCCAACGCCTTAGCACTTGTAGCTTTGCATGGTTCGAAATACACTATTTGTGCTAAGAAATCAGCCAGGTTTCAACTTGGTTTTAGTCTCCACTTCAAACACGGAAACACACATAACTACAAGTTCGTCCTATCTTCCAAAAATAGACGAGGGCCGAGATGTCACAGGAAATGCATATTGCAGCCTTTCATTAGGCGGATGGGAAACTTCAAAGGTGAGTTCTAAAATACAGCACTGTAGGCGACGAAGTCCTAACAGCAGTGTCAAGTTACATCAACGTAGCGTCCCTACGGCAACCTATGGCTTCCCATTACCCCAGTACCCCCCACGCCGCTTCAGAATCACATACAAAACCAAATGCACTAGTGTTCTGAAATATATTGCCCACGGGCGTGCAGTATACATATCAACATACACAGGCAGGAACAATTAACGAAATCGGGACCTTTCCCATCTCAATTCAGTAGGCAAATAAAACTACGCTGCGTCTTAGCTACGCGCCAGACGGGCCAGACGCGAACACAAACCATACCACAGTTGAAAGTCGAGCTGCCCGCCTGGTGCTGGCTGGGCGTTCAGGGACGAGTCGTGCCTCCAGTGAGAAGTTCACGGCAGGTCGCAGCAGCTCCGGACCACTGACCAGTAGGACTGGACAGTGCACAAAGCACAGCGACGCACACCGGCTGCCGGGTTCACCACACTACCAGGCATGCCAGCTGCCGGTACACATACTATGCTGAATCATATCACAGGCAACTCGCTGAGCGGAGAGACGCCCACGCTTAGCTACCCACCGACTAGGAGTATATCTAGCACACAGAGGAGAACGACAGGGCTGTATTCAGGGCTTCATGCCGCAGAGTCCACCGATCTACCGACATCTTATTCAACGCATGTGGAACATTGGCTAGATATGACATCCGAGCCATCGCATGGCACTGAGAAGCCAGTCTGCAGTCGACCCACAGAACCAGCCTGCAGGTCTAGATCGGCAGATTTGAATTCGGTACCAGTGCAACGATCGGCGCTGTTTGCAGACACAGAACCATCTGCACTGACCACAGAACCAGCGCAGGGAGATCGGCAGATAGACACAGAACCATCGACTGGGACAGAACCACTGAACGACCACAGAACCAGCGCAGGGAGATCGAGGGGCCGCACCACACCTAAGGGGCCGTGCCTACAGCTGCTGCCTGGCGCCGGGTCACATTGAGGCAAACGCGTCAGGCGGGGGAAAGGACACGACACACAACTAGAGGCCGTTATACATCGACTACACATTTACTATTTGACTTAAAGGGCGGAATATATCTTCCTCAGCAAATGGTTAGTCTAAACGGACACCGGCGGGTGCTGTCACGTTCACAATACATCAACTACTTTACTGTGAGGAGTAAAACCTTTTCCAGAACAGGGATTAGTTTAAAAAAAATCATCTGGGTACCGGCATATCGGTAAACTATAAGCTCTTTCGCTGTTTATAGCTGATTTTTTTTTAGGAACAGCGGGATCAATTAAGCACAGAAATATCTGGACAGCCACGGAACATCTGGGACGTGCTCTGTTACATCGAGTTATCGAACCAATACATCAACTACTTTATTGTGAGAAGTAGCACATCTTCTACATCAGATATATTAGTTCATAGAGGAGATCTCTGGTCTCAATAATTCGCTGTGTTAGAGCGAAACACCCTTTCTCTCAGACGTCACGAGTATCATCATCCTGACGCTGCTCAGCGCGGTGAGACGACACGGCGCCTCTCGGCCTGCCATCTGTCGGCGGCGCGCTCAGTTGAAGTCGCGGTTGGAGAGGATGAGCGGCGCCACCAGCGACCAGGAGTACAGGGCCAGGCACAGCCAGGAGGAGATGATCTTCACCCACATCGAGGCGGCGTTGTTGGAGAGGGAGCGCAGGTCCGAGTTAGGCCTGCAGGTAGACGGGGCCAACCAGTCAATGTCCCGTCAAGTGTAACACCATGCACGATTCTTCCTCGATGAAAATAACATCCTCTCTTTGACTGATCTGTTCCGCGGACGCCCCACGCGCGTTTCCCAGTCCGAGCCAGCACAAAACATGCCGCACGGAACACCACATGGCAGTGAACAGCCCTCACTCGTGGAAATGAAGCATTGCATGATTCATGTCGGAACCGCCCCTAAGCCCAGCCCGAGCGGATTACCACTACACGAGGTCAGAGCCAATTCCATTAGCGGACACAGACTCATTACACGCAACACATCAGCCTGAGAGGGTCACGCAGCCACCATAAGCCTCTAAGCCTGAAATTGTGGCTGGCTGCTGCAGTACATGACATGTGTCATGGAGCAGAATATGTGCAGTGTAGTATATGCGCGTGTTGAGGGACGAGTCTGCACTAGCGAGCAAATAAACACTGGCAGAAAACCACGGGTAACATATTAGATGACTTGCGAATTCATACTTACACAAAATAAACACACAGAACATTGAAATTAATTCAATTTTACTGTCTTAGTTTTCAATAGGTTCTCGCAAATAGCGATGACAGAGATGATATTGGTGGTGGTGTTTGAGCAGGGGCGTCGCCACGATATTTTGAGTGGGGGGGGGGGGACGGACACTGGTGGATCCAGCCGTCGGTTTGGGACCAACTTTTTTGACAAAAAGGCCCCCCTATTTTTGTCTCCACGGAATGTTTGGGCCGGTTACCTTTTTGTGGTATCAAGAGCTTACAAAGGTCAATTACTAATAAAGCGGTAAAAGGCGCAATACTTTGTAGCATACGACGCTACGCGAAATTCCACACATAAGTAAGTAATGAACGTTAATCTCAAACGACTCGCGGGGGTGTCCCGAAGGGTTTTTAAGTAGGGGATCAGTGCAAATGACGTAAATCAGGCTTCTTTGCAGCATTTATCAATATGAATTTCCTGTTATATGTGAGGTACTTTTAAATTGTTTAAGCGCCGCGAAGCGCGGAGCGAAATTTTTACGGTTTTGGCCTGCATAAAACGCGCAGATATAGTAGACGGTTGGCCTCCGGTCTTGGTAGATTTTAGGTGGCTAAGACAAATTTTTGTTGATCAAGTGGCGAAACTTGCGCAAAGGCAGTGGTGAAATTTTCCAGTTTGTTTTACTGGAATGCTGGATTTTGCACCGCTGCAAAGGCATTTATGACACGATAATTTTTATTTTTCTGAATTATTGTTAACTAATCGCATACAATACATTTTCGATCTCATTATGTCCAATTTTTTTAAGAAGCTTCTTATAGTCCATATTATTTTCAACGCACGCCTTACAAACACGTGGGGGGAAAGAAAAGACTAAAGAGGCCACATGGGGTAGGAGACAAGGCACAGAACAGAGCAGAACTATTGGGTAAATTAGCAACATTACACAAAGTGTTACACTCAAAAGAGCCCATTTCGCGCCAATGCCCTCATGTCTTCTGCTGTCGAAACGCTGGTTTAAAATTGCTCGCCAAATTCCTTCAAAAAGGGAAAAACGTCAAAAGGGGACTAAAGGGCCGAGCAACATGCTGTTTCCAAACGCATGCGATATTGAAAAAATACATTCGTTTCTGAGTGAAAGTGCGAAGATAAAATGCTGGGGAGATGTCCCAAAACTGGAGGGGAGTAAATCCCCCCCAGCTAACGGCTGGCGGGGGGGGGGGGCGGGACGCGTGTCCCCTCCGTCCCCCTGTGGGCGACCGCCCCTGTAGGATAGGTCATGACACATACTTCCTCGGCGTATAAGAACTGAAGCAAAATATAATCATCATGCAATGTGAAAATATAAAACAAACGAAAAGCTGGTAAGACAAAGCGAACAGAGGCAACAGCACACCAATAGTGTAGGAAACTAGCCCCATGCCATTTACATCTTATTTGATACTCACCTGCCTTGTTAGTTCGTACAAAGTAGCAGCGGATAAATACAGAGACGTGTATACCAATGCCATCAATCGAACTCAGCTTGCCCGTCGTTTGAACACCCTTTTAGGCCTGAATCAATCAGGGTCCGCTGATCGCTGTATATCAGCTGGGATGCAAGCTGCGTAGGTAGACTTGGCATGCTGCCGCGCATGTGGACATGCATTAATTCATACGAAAGACGCACTGCCACGATCAATGTCTACTGCCCCAGGGCTCATTTCACAAGGGTCGTGTGAGGACGCGTGACAAACGGGGATAAGCTGACTCGATTGATCTAACCCTCTCCCTAAGGGAGCTTTTCTCCCCTTCACCCTACAGAGGGGGGGGATGACCCTGTTAACTTCCAAACCAAACCAAGCAATATAGAGCAAGGCGGTAAGAAACAGCATGTTGCCTGTTATGTGAGGAATCTAACGGTATGCAATTTTTAGGTTACAGGTCAAAGGATGACTTTCCAGGTCAAGTGAATGACCTCGACTCGACCAAGCCAGAATAGTGATTTCGCTCTGTTAGAAAACTTCAAAATTCAAAATTTATCAATGTAAAAAAGACATATTCCTAGACCAGTTTTGTCTAAAAAAATCAGAAAATGTGTTAATTTTGTCGTATCTGGTCAAAAAACTTGAAAAGGTGATGATAAAATGACGTCATGATATACCTATACTTAGAGAGTTAGCACTCTAGTTAAAAAACAGATATTGCTTGAAATTTGGTTTAGGTATTTTCCATACTCAGTTCTCTCACATATATTCCTTTTGTAACATTTTTTTAAATGTTGATTTATTTTGAAGTGGTCTTTCAACTTTGTTTTGATAAAAAATCTGGAAATCTGCGATTGCCATTTACAGATGTCATTTCATATCTTAACCGTTATCTGTTTGCAATTTGCTGCAAAACTATAATTTCTACGATTTTTGCAAACATTTATCTTTTATCCACCAGCATGACGTGACTTAACCGTCAGTATCTCCCAAACTACTAAACCAATTTATAGGACATTTTGACAGCATACGTATAATTGTTGTAAACTCAGCTACAACACATCTCAGCAAGATGTGCTGCATGTGTAAAAAGTTATTACAAACTCGGGGGGGGGGCTGTCAGGCCCCCCAGTAGGGCGAGGGCTAATTAATTGCAAGCCTGGTAACTAAGACAAAAACGTCATTACTAATCAGTGGTTGCAGAGCATCACCGTAAAATCAAACAACAATTCCCATCTTTATCATGTTAACTTACGAATTCCAGTTGGTGAGCATATCCCATCAATATTCCATCACTTACGAGTACCAGTTGGTGAGTGTCATCATCACATAGAGTGTACCCAGAGCGAACATCAGGTGGAAGAAGGACCAGCTGTAGGCCACAGAGTCCTCCTCGTTGTCCCAGACGCGGGCTCGCTCTGTGTCCCCGCTGCTGCTGCCACCTGTCGAGGAAAAGCACAACTATAGTACCGCCGCCACCGCAATGGAGGAAATACAAACACGGTAACAATTTATTAACGCATTTGTAACTAATATAAACCGTCGAATCATGGCTTTTACCACATGCCGGGATATCCTCTTCGGACATGTGCTCGGATACCAAAAACGGATCCCGGGATCTGATCTCTGAGATCTAGATCCCGAATCCTTCCCAATTTGTCGATGGATTCACCGGGAACATAGATCCGGCTTCAACAATGGTCGACGGACCCGTCGGGATCTGAGACCACAGGCACCATTTTGCACTGGGATTCACTAGGATCCCAGACCCGCCATTATACATATATGTATTTTTGAAACCCATATTTAAAGTAATTGTCAGAAGTCAGAACGTATTAGTTCGTTGTAAATTCAGGGCGTATGCCTTGAATAATATTGCTGTCAAATGTGCAGAAATACTATAAATATGACAACATTTATCAGTCGGATTAGAGATCCATTGTCATTGCATATCGTGGAATCATATGGGATCCAAGATCCGTTGCTAGATTTAATCGAGGGATCCACTGGGATCCAAGAACCACTGATGTATTTGGTCTTGGGATCCAGTGGGATCATAGATCCAACACTGCGTTTTGTCGAGAGATCCTCTAAGATCATAGATCCTACTCTCAGATTTATGCACATTGCACATGTCTGATCCTCTTTTATCATTAGCACGCACTTTTGGGACAAGCTTTCGGACCGCATACAAACTTTGGTAAATGGGGCATATATATGCCCAGCTGCTGGGGAATTAGGCGATATCAACATACAGAGGCGTATTTATAAATCAGCCAGGGGGGGGGGGGTATGCTTTAGGAGCACAATTCAAAATTTATCAATCCAATAATCATATCGACAGTACTTATAAAACCACTTGCATTATCAGTTGAAAAATCCTGGTTATCTTGAAATTTACGCACAAAATGGTGTTCATGCCGAATGGATACAACATATTCTGGAGCGCACCTTCGGCGCCAGGAGGGGGGGGGGGGGCTCGGGCCTCCATGATTCCCTTAAATCGCCGCCCACTGTTCAATAGTTTGTATGCGGAGTACCGAGGGCCAGTAGGCCCGAGGTACGGAACAAAAAGCGAGTTGAATATTTAATAATTTGCCAAGAACAAGGGTGGAAAGATATTTACCGCATGCCGCTAAAATCTAAAAACAAATCTATGATAACATGCTCAGGCTCTGGCATATTGTCGTATGCGCTTCTGCTCTGGTACTTCCTTTCTGAAAATCTGTTCAACAATGGACTAGTTGCAGGTTACCTAACCCAATTTTGTATGTATTTGATGGTACACAAATTAATTAAAAATATTTTATGCATTGCCAATATCATATAAATTCATCTGAATTATCAGTATTATTCAGACAGAGTGAGTGAGACCGCGAAGCGGTCGAAACGAACGTAGTCTTACAGATGGGCCAAAATCCGACTTCATGTTTTTTTTTTTTTTTTTTGCTTGCTTGCTTGAATGGTGGGTTTTCAGGGATAATGCCGTTTTCATCACTGCCTGAATTATGAAAAAGTATACACTGATAATTTGGCCGTAAAATAACACATGGTATAGGCTACGTGAAAATATTTAACACAACTGAAGCAAGGTCTTATAACCAGGTAAGGACACGAGCCATTTGACCTTGAACACGACGGACCGCCGGATGACGTCACCGGAGGCAAAAGCTTTCCTCGCAGGCACCTCCGGTGACGTCATCGGCGCGGCGCGGGGGTCAAAAGAGTCAGTTGACCCCCCGAAACTTCTGGGGAGGGGTAAGAGAAACCGGCCGAGGGCCCCTCAGCTACCTTGAGGGTCCCTCGGCCGGTTTATGAGGGCACTTGGCTAGTTCGAGGGGGCAGCTTCAGCCACCTTGAGGGGCCCTCGGCCAGCTTCAGAGGGCCCTCGGCCGGCTTGGGGGCCTCAGCCGGCTTGAGGGGGCCCTTGGTCAGCTCGAGGGTGCTTTCAGCCACAATGAGGGGCCCTCGGCTAGCTTGAGGGGGTCCTTGGCCAGCTCCAGGGGGCCCTCGACCAGCTTGAAGGGGCCCTCGACNTCAACATTTTAAAATGTGTAAAATGGAACTTTTATAAGTTATCGTAAATGCACTCAGTCCAGAGGCCTATTTCACAAAGTAAAAAGTTTTGTAATTCCAAATAATTTATTTGTGATTGCAAAATCATTTATACAAATGTTTGTAATTCGGAGTTCACAAAACTTCAGGGCAGTACATATAAATTACCAAACTAATTATAAATATTGTATTTGTAGAAATACGTTATTATATTTTATTATATTAGAAACACGTTAATTATATTTATCAAAGGTTGACAGAAGTTAAAAAAGATGCTTGTAAATTCAAATTTGTAATTCCAGTTGGTCAGAGGTTCTGAATTTCAGAAACTGCATCGACAGTTGACGTTTTTACTGTTAACTCTCGCCCGGGTAGCGGGGGGTGGATGCCACCCACTGGGTTTTCCAAAATAACTCACTTAGTTATCAACTGATCGCGATGAAACTGTCAGTACCCTACTTTTGACCAATTTGACACACACTCTGAAAATTTCGAACTTCCAACTTTCGTGACCCGTGACCTATGACCTGTTTCTCAAGGTCATGTCAAGGCGCTAACTGGCGTCCCGTAGTAATCCGTCTTGTTACATTGTGCAGTTTTCAGAGTTGTCTGTTGTCAGGAGCATATGCAAGATGTGCTTTTTCAGTGACAGTTGTTGCCTTCCCACTGAGATGTGACCACAACTAACATTTCTGAGGTCAACCGGGTCACTGACCTCCAATGACCTCATTTTTTTTGCTTCTGACCGCGTTTCTAGGCAATTTGTGACGCCGATTTCAAATCTGGATCCATTTTTAATAAAATATGGTTCCACTGGGGTTATGCGCTTCCACAGGTCAATCCCAGGATCACTGACGCTCAGATGACCTTTTTTTAATTTGGCAGTTTTAAAGGTCCATTTTGTGACGCTGATTTCAAAGTTGGCATGTATTAAGCATACCTAAGATGATCCTTCACCATTTCGGCCGATCAGTTATTTCAATTTTAACACATTTACGATTTGGTGACATTAATTCTTGGCCATGACCTCAGATGTCACCTACTGAAGCCACGACCCTACAAGTTGGTGTCCATGGCTTCCTCTCGTCCACAAGCAACACGTTCGTGTTTAATCAAAGCTCCTAGCTTCACTAGGGGCGAAACGCAAGGGGGTCGTACCAACCCCCCACCCGGACACGCAGGGATTTTCCCCTCCCTGGAATAGTTCTACCTTTAAAGGAAATGTTCACCTTGGATTTTTTTTTAACACGATTTTGACTACATTTTGAAATACAACTTTTTTCATAATTTCACAAATAGCCATACATCGCGCCGATTCAGGAACAGAAAGGACGTACATTATTAAATTTTATCGAAAACTATATGCGTAAGCTCTCTGCAACGTCAAACGTGCTCAGCCAATCAGTATTCGAAAGGTAGATCGCGTGATACTGTATAGCCTTCTGCCCAGGTGTAAGAAGGCCCACCATTCTTGAACATTCTTTATTTATGCGCCCTTCCTTCGACAAAAAAGGTCAAAATATATTCGGCTGGAGAGCCTTTCAGCCCAGAACTTGAGTCAGGGTTTTTTTCAACACGGCTACAAAACTGCAATCTCAGTTCAAAACCCATGTTGAAGGTAAACTATTTCCTTTAACATGGGGTTTTGAACTGAGATAGCAGATTTGTAGAACAGTGGATGGGAGGGGGCAAATTCCCAAAAGACTCGCACAATTCTCAAAACTAGTCGGATTTCGCTTGCTTATGCATTGATAGTTCGTTTAAAACAAACTTTCTGTAGAAAAAGTTGATTATATTTTCTTCCATATCTGAACAAATTACAAAGATGTCAATTTTGCTCTGATTTCAGGTGATTTTTTGGGGGGACATGGGCATGGCCGCTTTTCCCCCTGGATCCGCTAGTGGCCCCCCGCCCCCCTCCCGACTGCCTCACCTTCGTTTGACCCGTTCGACCCCTGGCGCCGCCACTGATATTCTGCAAGATCTGCAGGACTCTTGACCTCATGTTAAACGAAATATTGGCGCCTTGTTTTCATTGGAATTTAAGGAATGTGCTGGATAAAATTTAAGTATGCTCTTAGATAAAGAAGAAATTACTGCACAAAGATGGAACTCCTAATTTAAAAGCAAAAATGCCACCAAATATCCGCTCGCTCGCATCTTTCTAGATCGCCTTGGAACTGCCTTGGAACTCAGGAGGCAAAATCGATAGTGTTGCAATGCACGTGCCTTTACAACGTGCAATAGTTTGCTTAGATCCTCCTACGAAAAAATCGTCGACGTTTGCGCCACATTAGTCTACGAACATCAAACATCATTGCAAAATGCGAACATCTAAGCAGAAAACAGCGCGATTATTGGCTTATGTAAGGAATATATGATTCGCCAGTAGCAGCACAAACTAATTTCTGAACCCCGCTGGGGTCTTCCAAGGCCCTATATACTTCAGCCCTATATACTTCAGGGGTCTTCAGCCAAACACTGGTTCATTCAGCTGTGTATGTGTGTGTGTGTGTGGGGGGGGGGGAATTCTTCCCACACGTTATCTTATGAACCAAGAACCGCAGCGAGACATGCAGGGTGGCAATCGAAAGCTCTCAACGAGACATATCTAAAGCATACGTGAAAATGTAAAAAAATGATCAAATGTCAGCAGGGACGTGTGAACCGTGGGGGCAGTGGGGGCAACTCGCCCCTCAACTTTGGACCCTGTGCGGCGACGCCCCACCCCAAGTTTGAACTTGGTGTCGGCCCTCCCCCGTCTTTTGCCATTATATTTTATCTCTGAATTAGATCAACGGCATTTTCTACGGAAATTGGTCATGTTTCGTAAAACAAAGATGCAGTTTCGAGGGCAAATTACAAACACAAGAAAATCAAACTATAATTTGGAGCTGCAGTTTTCACCTTTCCATCTGTACAAATGGCACCCCACATTTTATTATCGTAGCATGACAACACTGATAAATGCAGCCTAGGTACTAGAGGTGCCACTTTTCAGACTTGTGGCTACCCGACCCGACCCGCAAACCCCCTTCAACTATCCACCACTACCCACACGAGCATATAGGCTGCCAGCTACCCGCAAGAACCCACAAATAAAATTTGCAGTCATTATGCCTGCCATTTAACCCGCGAGTTACTGGGGGGGGTATTTTAGCCCCTCCTCCCGTTATTCTACAATATTCATCCTAAACCAACCGTAGGGTATCGTGACCAAAACTTTCAGTACCTTGTCCCAGATCAATTTGACACATGCTGCCTGATGGGAAAACGAGTATGATAGCGTCACCGCGAAACGACGTCAGAGTGGACGTCATTGTTTTCTGCGATTTGTTGAAAATGAGAGTTTTGCGGGAACGCTGCCAAAATTACAGTTTTAAAGGTAAACTCAATCGTTAAACTCCAAACGACAGGTAATAAAGTTGGGCTATCAGACTGCTATCTCGGATTTCGAGAAAAAAAATTAAATTCAAATTTATGAGAATCCCAAAGACAATTTTTTTTGTTTGAAATTTTTCAAAAAAAACTGCGCGAATTTCAAAAACCGGAATACACGTTAATTCTGAGTTGTTCCCAATGATGTGTGTAGAAAGTTTTAAGTCATATCTTCAAAAATGACTGAGTGACAGCCTTTCAAAGACAAAATTAGACCACCTTTACTGTATAACAATAAGCAAAAAGTGCATTTCAGTTTTTTGCTTATTTTTCGCGTTCTAATCGATAAACGAACCCATAAACATGTGTTACAACTCCTAATGACCGTAATATTCAATTTGACCTCGTACCTCGGATGACCTTGGACCTGACCCAGCGTCAAAATTAGCATTAATGTAATTAGAAGTGTCAGATTACACGAATCATACTGATTTACCAACTTATATGCATTTACAAATTGAATTTTGAGCGACAATGCCGACCATTGGCTTTGATGGCACGGTCAAAACATTTTTTATTTTGACGGGACCTGTTGAACGTATCGGTGACCCTGAGGATACAATATTAGTTCCCTCGACAAATTTGATAGGGCTTATCGAATGGCGTTCGAATTTTCAAGATCGGTCCGGTAGTTTTTTTCGGAGTTTTTTTTTAGAAGGGGGGGCTATAAAATAGCCGCCCCCCCCTAGTAACTCGCGTTATGAAATATTACCCCATTACCCCAGTAACGCGCGGGTTAATTAACGCATTTTAATGCTTAACTGCTTCTTGTTGATCTGCCGCTCATAACTGAGTGCCATATTTGTTTAAGCATTCCATTTCTTGAAAATACCTGCTATTAATTATTGTCAATTTATGAAAATTGTGTTACCCGCCAAACTACCCACTTCATCCAAATGATTCGCTGTGCTACCCGCTACTACCCACGTGGGTAGTAACTACCCACATCTGGTGGGTAAGTGGATAGAAAAGTGGCACCTCTACTAGGTACACCTGGAAATAGGATTTTTGTCCATGGTGAAAAGGTGGAAACGTTGCAGTACCTACATGGCGTCACTCTGGTCTGCACTCAACAGAAAAAGTATTATTATAGACGGCTCCTTTATCGCCAACGCTGATATGAACAGTCAGTTAGGAAGTCAGTTAGGACCTCCAGTTTGAATTGTTTTGATCGTATCAAACGGTCATGCAGCATTGCACCGTATTTCACTCGTGGTACCTGTTGCAAACAGATACCACGAGTGACCAGTACCGGGGAAAGTGCATACATAGTACATACCCTTGGACATGGCCTTGGACGTGTTTGACTTTTGCAGTTTGAAATTCAAGTACCATAAAGCGTGTTCGCCGATAACAGCGGAAACACACTACTTTTAACAACGGCTAAGCTTATGAACTAAAAATGTTAATTAACGTCAGCAGCATGAATTGAATTGTTGCTTACAGCATCGCTATTATTTCATTTGTTTCTTGCATATAGCCAGGATGTTAACCCTCGCCAGTGCCAAGGGGTGGATGTCACGACCCCCTTGTTTTTTTTCGGTAATAATTTGCCATGCGGTCCCGCACTGTTCAGTGCTCATTCCCCTCGCACTCCCGTAAGCCGCACAGACCATCAAAAATGACCCAACCCTGGCTCCAGCATGGGGTGGTCGGATCAGATCTCAGCAAAAGTGGAGATTCAAAATACTTCCAGGCCATGGTTTTATTTGGAGTTAACTCCAAATAAAACCATGGCTTTCAAAGAACTTTGACTGTGAGAAGCACAACAACGAGGAGCATGCCTCTTTTATTGTTCTGCACAACTTCATTGCAGGCATGGAAGCACTTTTTCAAATTGGGGTTGACTTTCGTCATTGGGGTTGCACTTTTTGAAGTTGGGGTTGTAGCTACAAGTACAACCCCAAATGTATAGGCTCCTTCGCCTATGTGCCATGCTTGTTACTACAATATATATATTTCGTTTTGAAATATCTTCAATTTGTGGAATTTATTTACAAAAAAATCGTCAAAAACATAAAATTTCGCAAATCCGAGACAGCCATTCAAAATAAAATAATATTTTCTTTCTTTAGACGTTTGTATTTGCAATTTCCATTACAAATCGATTTTCTACGATTTTTCCAAATATATCTTTTCCACAAAAATAGCATGACAAGTAGCGTCATTAAAACGTAATTATCTCCCAAATTACTAAATCAATGTTCATTGTAATTTGGTGAGAAGACGTAGAGTTGATGCACCATAAGGTAATGATATTTCACGTCGATATCTACCAGTAAAGCGCCGTAGTTGGAGATGAACGAGCGAGCGCGAAAGAAATGTATGGTGAATTTCAACTCAATCGGGGAAGTAGTTTTTGAGATACAAAAAGGTGCGCACGTGCGCACGTGCAGAGACAATCATCCCTGACTTGTGGAAAGGCGGCGGCTGAGAGGTCCCTAACTACTCACCGAATTCGAACACAATCGTTCAAGACGTTTCTGAATATAGAATAGGGGTGTGCACGTGCGCACGTGCGCACGGCGCCGTGCAGAGGTACCCTTTACCATGACTTGTGGAAAGCGTGCGGCTGAGAATGGGTCCCTAAACTATCACTGAATTCGAACACAATCGGTTCAGGCCGTTTCGAATATAGAATAGGGGTTGTGCACGTGCGCACGTGTCAGAGGTACCTTTTTTTTTTGTACCCCCATTTTGGGAACTTGTGGGGGGGAAAAGAAACCCGGTGGTGAGAGGTCCCTAACCCTCACGAATCGAACACAATCGGGTTCAGACGTTTCTGAGATATAGCATTAGGGGTGCTGCACGTTGCGCACGTGCAGAGTTCACCGCACCCCTGACTTGTGGAAAAGCGGCGGCTGAAGGTCCTAAACCACACACCAAATTCGAGCACAATCGGTTCAGCCGTTCCTGAGATATAGAATAGGGGTGTGCACGTGCGCACGCGCAGAGGCACCCCACCCCTGACTAGTTAAAAGGCGGTGGCTGAAGAATGAGGAATCCCTAAACACACACCAAATTCGAGCACAATCAGCCCAGCCGTTGCGGAGTTTTGCGACAAACACATTTCTTCCAACACCCCTCACGCGGCACGCGCCAGCGCAGCGGTAGTCACCAACATGAGTCGGGCACTGGTAAAAAAAAAAACATGTAGGTTGGATGGGGCTACTCAGCAAGAAGCCGGCTTGTCAACGGCGTGCCGGTTTCCAAGTATGAGCTTCTCAAAGCGTCGCCTGGTCGGTGCTCATTAATCAGATTTTCCCATATACCGTAAAGACGAGCGAGCGCGAAGCGCTCGCTCGTAATTGGACTAGTTGCAGGTTGTTTGGTGAAGAGGTGCAAAATAATAATAAAAATGTGCTTGATAACGTGATACACAATCATTGCATACGAGCAATATTCAGAGAGATATTTGCATGTAAGTTTATTATTTATAAAGACATTGATGTTAGTACGTCATTTAGCGAATAATATTTGCGCTCCCTATGGAAAAGCATGTTATTTCCAAAATTTCCCGTGACAAATTAAATGGTTTAAACGCTTTCCTATGACTTACTGTTCACACAAACTACTCAGAAATCATGGAGATTTATGCTGTGTATGTTCGCAACACAAGTGTATCTTAATAGTCTCTAGAGCACATGTTCGAGATAGGCTCCGTGTTCGGCTGAGGCACAGCTCTGCCCTCCACTCAATCACCAAGTGCTTACGGTACCTGCGGGCAGGGATGGTCCGGCACTGCAGTCCACGGACTGTCTTTAATGCTTTCCTGGTCTGGAGTCTTCTTAACACCTATTACTCGTTTAGTTACCTTCACAGGAAGCTGTTAAGTGGCTCAAATCAGATGCTGTCCTCACTGAAACACTGCCCCAGAAACTACTTGCCCAAAATGCGACATGCGCTCAGTGCTGTCTTGAAATAGTGTCTCTGTCGGATCCAGAGCTGTTGGGAAAGAGATCTGAGATCATCCTTAGGTATCCGTTTGGCTGTAGCAATCCCCGTTAAAGCCTTGAGCTGCCGTTAAGATTATTTGATTTGGTCACAAGTAGAAGTCACAATTTTAGTTTTTGTTTGTTTCAGTAAATGCATGGATTTTCAAAATGAGCGACATTCTATTTATTCGCCCTATCACGTGCTTTGATTTCCACGCGATTAACATGATGCTCAATTTTGCGTTTGAACCTCTATTTTACAATTAAATTTATAAATCGAATGCTTAGAAACTAAATCAGGTATCATTGCCCTGCTGAATATTGCTAAATTGCGTCACGACCAATCAGAGAGCAAATTGTACATTACGTAAATATACTTAACTATTTAAAAATCCTTGATAATTCAGGGAATTTATATTAAATGACTATTATAAAATTTTAAATTCATTTGCGTTCAATCAAATACATAAAAACAGGGGGTTAGGTAACCTGCAACTAGTCCATTATCTAGCATAGTTTTCAAGTTATTGAGAAAATCCGGGAGGGGGAGATTATGCCCCCCAGCAGAGCACGGGTTAAAGGGATGTGCCTTCTCTTTTGAAAATGTCACAATATATTTTATTACAGTAAGAAGCAATGGTTTGATTATGGTTACGATTAAAATTTCACATCTGGAAGCCCCTTTAGTTTGAATTTTACTTATATTCTGTTTCGCATTTGCTTGTTTCAAAATCATAAACATCGCACTATCGGGGGGGTCCAAGTCGTATGGTATCGATGGCGTGAACTTCTCGTACTTGCCCATAGGGTTTATATGTTAAAAGGCCACTTTTCAACCCCTAGCCAAGTTTTCGAGACTTTCTTCAAGGAAATACATCAAAGTTGCATCATAGAAATAAAGGTTGAGCGTATTTATTTCGATTTTTGGGATCAAAATGTCAAGCCCAACCAACTGTTCTCGAGCAGCGGCGTAACTTGTTGAAAATCATTGGGGTTGCACTTAGTTGTTAAAAGCCTATTTGTACGACATCTCGTCATAGGCGTAGTGTTAAATTCCAAAATTATTGGGGTTGTAGCTACAACTCCCTTTGCATTAAAGTTACACCCATGTTCTCGAGTTATTAGCCAAACTATGTAATCGCGCCGCCCGCCGACTACTTTGTCAGTACCAAGATGGCCGCCGTCATAAGACAACTCGGCCAATGGAGGTCGCAGGGACAATGCTTACCATTACGCTGATATATCAAGTTGTGATCGAAACAAAAGCGCCATACATGTCGCAAGTATGATGCAGCCATATCCTGGTATATTATTATTATAGTGATATTTAGTGTATTTCTGTATTCTAGTGAAAGTAGTATTGTAGTTGTATTTCTGTATAGTGTATTGTAGTGTATTTCTAGGATATACAAAAAAAAAACTTTGATACCCAGTTATAGTGCCCTGGTCCACTATAAACAGAGTAGCGAAGATGTTACCTATTAATGGCGCCACTAAAGACGATAAACAATTCCTTATGAGCAATGTATGGGGTTTTGTTACAGTGATCAAGGATCTGTTCGGCAGCTGTTATCAGTGCCACAAGTGTTTTCTATTGGCCAGAGCTAACAATATATGCTAGCGTTGTAATTTAAGAGCAATGCTTCTAGTAGCGAAAGCTCTCTGGCGACCATCGATAATAAATACTTCCAGTATGTGATTGGCGACTTTGAAATATCTCAGCAACTAAAGTGAATCTGGAAATGAAGGCATATGGCAAATTCAGAAAAACTGTTCTACAGACTAGTGTCAACAACTTCACATGACCAATGTGAGTAGGCACACTCCCTTTAACGCACTCGCACAAGTTGCTCGTTTTTCTGGAGACAATTATAAATAATACCCACACATTATACGTATTCAGTACCCCACTTATCATTGATACAGACAAGATGTGCAAGAAAGAGGTAACACCATCGCTCTCCTTTCCCACGACCCACCAGTGCACAGTGGGGAATTTTCCGATTTAGCCCGCATTAAGTCCGGAAGCATGTTTTTCGGAATCTTAATTTTTCTTACCGATACCAATTGGAAAGTGTCTGTATTTTTAAAAAATCACAATGTTTTATTTATTCTGAAGCCTAATGACACTGAAACTTGCGGTCAAAGTAGTGTCTTCCGCAACGAGCCAGTGAGCTGGCAGAATGTCGGATGTTATAAAACAGGAAAAATACGGAAAAAAATATGCTTCCAAAAACATAAAATGGCGCGAGTTTTAAAAATTATCATTGCTACTTGCTTAGGGGAATTTTTAACGCAAAACTCGCTTTCAGTGCCCAAAAGTACACCTTGGTACGTTTCGGGTGCCGTAAGCAGCCACCGTGAATTTATGCGCGCTAAATCGGAAAATTCGCCCCACTGTGCAGTGATGAGTTGAGGCCGGCCGCCGTGGTCCGTCGGTCCAGCGTGGTGTCGGTTCGGTGGTCCGTCCGATGACATGACTCGCTTCAGTGGTCCGCCCGTTTTGCGGCGGTCCGTGGGTCTGGAGTCCACGGTCCGGCACCTAACGATATGATCCGGTCTCATGGTCCGTGGTCTGACCTTCGGTGATTCAGTTCAGTAGTCCGTTGTCTGCCGTCCATAGACGCAGTCTGACGTTAGCAGTTTAGTTCGAGGTCGAGATGACCAGTGATCAGCCGGTCGGCGTTCAGTGGCTTGGTCTCGTTCAGTGTTCGGTAGTCCGTCACTAGTCCTTGGCGGCTTTTAATGCACAACGGGTGTATAATCGCCGCTTGTTAGTACAACATACTGACATTCACAAAAACATCGATGTTTCAAAAGCAGACGAACATTCATTTATCTAAAACGCAAACTAGCGGATGTCAGTGTTGTCAAATAAAATAACTGGGAAACTGCCGTTAACAGTCTCCTGCGTGAGCCATTTTTGTTACAGTTGTCTAGTTTTCGTCGTTGGTTAGAGTTTATTTTTGCATTGGTGACTACGTAAATGGTTATAGTTTCCAAATCATCGCCTGATCAGGACTCGTTAGCAAGTCGGATTTTCGACGTCCATCAAGCCTGAGACTTGTATTTTGTACAACTCACATTAATAAAGTGTGTCAACCTCTGTCGCCTCGACATAAAAACAAGCGGTTGTTAAAGTCGGCGCCTAAAGTCGGCGCCTGTCGCGTTCAGTCGTTGCAGGTGGCAGCTGTTACTGCTGTCTGTCATTGCCTGTTGAGTCTGGCAGTCTTGTTTCATCGAGTGTGCCGCAGCCCAGCGCTGTGTCCGCCGCTGCCCCGTCTCAGTCTCGGTCACCTGATCACCAGTCTCTGTCCCACACACACACGCTCTTATGTCGGCACAGGCTCAACTGTTTATTTAGACGTCCACGTAAAGGAGTCATACAACTTAATAACTAGGTTCTAACGAGCGACGACAGACATCGCAAGTCCGGTCCGTCTCTGGATCGCCTTACAACTAGTGGCCGCCCGATCCGTCCGGTCAGGGTCCGGTCCGCAAGTCCGTCTCTGGATCGCCTTACAGCTAGTGGCCGCCCGATCCGTCCGGTCTGGGTCCGGTCCGCACGTCCGTCTCGGGATCGCCTTACAGCTAGTGGCCGCCCGATCTGTCCGGTCAGGGTCCGGTCCGCACGTCCGTCTCTGAATCGCCTTACAGCTAGTGGCCGCCCGATCCAGCCCGGTCCAGTCCGGGCGGCCCGAGTCTACATATATACACAAAGCACATTTGTCTCGTCGGACACGTGATTCGGAACAGACTGAGTCCAGTCCTCGGCTCGGGCCCGGCCGGGACCCAGTCCACAACACGGCGACGGACACGAGTCCTCAGTCCTCGTCCTCTGTCCCTCTGTCCTCGTCCCGCGAGCAGCCGGGCCCAGGCTCGCACCAGAGGTCTGGGACATAGCTGCCGCTCGCGTGGAAAAACACACGTATGAACTCTCCACTTGTGCTCGCGGCCGCTAGGTTGCCAGTTCTCCCTCGGCGGAGCTTTGAATTCTCGTCGACACCCAGAGAGAGCCCGGGTCCCCGTCCCAGAACACAAAGGTGCGACCCCACGCCCGGGGACTACTGAAGGTCTGGGTCTCTGTCTTAAGGTAACAGCAAAGTCGAGGGAACTCCGAACGTAGGAGTCCAACCATCCCGTTCCCGTCACGCGCCTATCTTAGAAAGAGAGAGAAAAGAACAGGGGAAAAGTCTACTAACATCTACACCTAAGCGCGCGTCTCTAACCGTATGTGTACGTGTCTGTCTGTGGAGAGCGTGAGGTGCGTGTGCGTGTGCGGGTTAGTATGTATGGGTGTGGGTGTGGGTGTGGGTGCGATGCGGTCGGTCACGCGATCAGTCGCGTCTCTCAGTCACCAGGTCCGGTCCGGTCGGCGTTGGTCCGGTCCACACACTGAGTCAGCTGAGTGGGGAGCTGTCCGGTCCGTCCCCACCGTGTCAGGCGGCGCCGAGTCTGCTCAGTGGTGCTCAGTCGGTCCGACTCACGTGTTCAGTGTGTCTCTGTCAGAGCCTGCGGACACAGGGCCAGACACACCACACGTTACCAGTCACCGTCACATACAGTCGGTGGCGCCCACCACAGTCCGTCTCCGAGGGCTCAGTCTGTCCACAGCGCCGCCTATAGGCCCGCGTCAGAAGCAGCCGAGCGGCACAGACGCACATACAGACCGTCAGGCCAGGCCAGCCGGCCCCGCGCCGGGCCCCACATGAGATCAATACCATGCACCGGCGCAGTCATGCTGCAGATGTTGTAATTTAAGCTCCCTCGTTCGGCCAACAGAAGCTGCTCGCGGTTTAATTGTCCATTCAACACAGGTTATTAGTTTGAAATATAAGCTTAATAGGCGCATTTATCTAAGGTTTAGGTCCTCAAATGTTAATGTGTGACGCAATTAGTAGGGGATTCAAATAACAAGAATGGCTATACAAATGCACAGCCCCGTTTCCAAAACCAGCCTTCATATCACCGTCATGACATCGCTGTGAATGACAGAGTTAATTTGAGCTGCTACAGTGGCAGAATTAATATCTGGTCCGTATTTGTCTCCGTTTTCTAGCATGCGCTGTCAGCTCTGTCCGCCATTATGGTTCCCATGTCAGTATTTACATACGAGCGCCAGGAGTCAGACGGGAGAGTGCAGGACCTGCGTCGTTCACGTGAAACACACACGCCGTCGCTAGTAGCGACAAACACCCACATGCGGACGCGTGCTTTGGTCAGTGACTACTGCGTAGATCGATGCTGGAAGCCTAGGCTAACTGACACAGTGCAGCATCTGGCCTGACATCATCATCTGTACAAGCTGCAGTGGGGGCGCAGTTATCGGTAGAATAGCAGACTGGGTGTGACCGGGCGGCCGGGCACCAACAGCCAGCCACAGAATACAGGGGTCAGGGCGGCAGGGCAGCAGGGGCGGCAGGGCATTGACAGCCAGCCACAGCATACAGGGGGTCAGGGCGGCAGGGCAGCAGGGCAGCAGGGGCGGCCGACTGAACACAGGAACTCACCTGTGCCGATTTGATTAACTCAGAACTGCTGGTCGTCGATTTTGATGCGCTTCCGGCCGGTGTCGACCTTATCTTGCGGCTCGGCGGGCATCACCTTCAGCCGCGCTCCGCACAGCTCCTGACCGTGCAGCGTCTACAGACAGACAGACAGACAGACAGACGGACGGCATGGTTACTACAGGCATTACAACTCAGTCATCTAACAATAATCAGCACCTTGGCAGACACCGCCGTGCCATCAACGTTAGGCAAACACTTGGGGTGCTACACATGTTCGCACATTCGGGGTTACGTTCAGCCGACACAAGGCCACTCCAACCCACAATATGTCATCACAGACGGCAGCCAGCTGAAAGAAAGACAACAACCCGAGTCTGAGACACGCCTCCACTCTACAGCGACATCTCCCCCCGGCCAAGCCAATGTACATCGTCGCCAGTCAGGCCCAGCGCGCCTCCGTCCAGCGCCGCTACCGCTCACCTGGATCGCCTTCTCGGCAGACTCCTTGCAGGCGTACTTGGCGTAGCCGCACGTCTTGCCGTTCAGGATGTAGATGTCGATGAGGTTGCCGAAGCGGGCGAACACGTCCTTGAGGGCGTACGGCGGCGGCGGCGCCGGGTGGCACACGATGAACAATCTGACGACAGATAGACAGACGTGTGTACCAGGTGAAACATATAGCTCACAACTCAGACTGAATGCACTCGGGCTTCACCAAACAAAGCTGGAAACGAACATCATTATGGGTTCATCAAATTAAGTCCAGAACCGGTCTGCGAAGGGGGAATTTCACCTAAGCAAGCGATATATCAGCAGTCATCCCCAAAGGAACACTGTGCCTTTAACTGCGGTCATATAAACACGATTTGAGGGGACCAGACGGGGAGGTGGGAGAGCTTTTTCCTGCGGTAAACTCCCCGTTTCGGCGCACAAGTGGTAGTCGAGGGCGGGCCGGCAGGGGACCGTGAGATGCGGGGACAGAATATGGGGGGGGGGGAGATGCGGGGGACAGATGGGGGACATGAGATGCGGGGACAGATGGGGTGGGGAGATGCAGGGACAGACGGGGGGCGCTGCAGTGCTCACCGTTCGGCCACTGTGGAGTCGAGGGCGGCCAGCGGCTGGGCGGCCGGCAGCCGGGCAGAGCAGTAGGACGGGTCATAGTGCTCGGGCATCACCATACCCGCTGGGCCGGGCAGCGCCGGCTGGCCGCCGTCAGGACCACCGCCACCGCCGCCACCGCCACCGCCTCCTCCACCGCCGCCGCCTCCACCGCCTGGTGTGAAACAGACACACAGACAGACAGTCAGACAGAGGAAGTCATATGGGCGCCGCTGAAATCCCGTACATTGGTAGTCATTGCCTGCAAACACTGCGATGATCCAATCAATACAAACTGTGCAAAATGCAGTGTTCTAGGATTGGGTGGAAAATTGCACCCTATCGATACTATTTGTACACTCCTTTTCCCGAGTTTACCGTGAATTTTCCACTCCTGGCATTGGATAAATGGAACCCTGTTACTGATTTATGAATGTAATGATATGGACAGCCTGTGGAGGAAAAACAGGAACAAAATTGGCAAAGGTAATTACGAGCGAGCGCGAAGCGCGGAGCGAGTCCTCATTGAATACCGGATTTTTCTCAGAGATATAAGCGGCCGATCTTCCGACCCGGCCCCGGGCCCGGCCCCGGCGGGCCCGGCCAGACCGGACGCTGGTCCAAAAGCTTTAATATCTTTTTGAATCCGCATTCGATTGACAAGCGGTTTTCGCCATCCATGATTAGCCCCAGTTCAATGACATTAATTGATTATACATGTTTTTTTCTCCTCAATGTGATGGGTCAGCAATGGGCGCGTGACCACGTGGCCGCGTCCAGGGGTGTCAGAAAGCAATTAATGCACTGGCTGAGCTGAGAAACCGGCTGGACCTAAATACAAAAGCTAAAATTTGGTGTGGTGGCTGGGAGAACCACATCCACTGGCAATGTTGCACAGTCAAAACTCTGGGTCACAAGCTGCAACGTGCGCACCGTGGCATCCCCTGTTCCGTCCCACGAAAAAATTGCATCCGCAAAAACATCGTTGCAATACCGGACCTATATCATCGGCAACCAAAAAGTCGTAAAGACAGCGGGTCCAAACACAGACGCGTAGAGCAAACCGATTCCCGCCCGGCGTATGCACCTGTGTCGAATCAGCGGCGCGTGGAAGCTGGCAAAGTTTACTGGCTATTTATAAAGCGCAAAATCATAGTTTTATGACGTCTTCCAATTTAATCATTGCTCGCACCTATGGGACGTTGAAGCGATGAAACAAACAACAATCTGTATGACCATGTACCGTCTCTAAAAATGCATTGCTAAAATTTTGAAAGTTTTGAATGCAGTATTTCCGCTGTTTAAAAAAATCAAGCCTGTAATATTTGTATTGAGTTATATAACATTTCCCTTCATTCACCGCCGTAGCTTTCAAAACCAAAAGGGTGCTAGACGATAAAAATGATGCCAGCTGATAAGCGCCAAATCAAATCCATCTAATAACCAACCCACCCAAAAGTGAATTTTTGCCATCACAAACATGAAGCTTATAATTGCAAATTAAAAAAAATAAACACGCTGGCAAAAACCTATTTTAGTTCAAGTAAATCGATTTAGTTCGGATCTAATTTGCCGACGGCAAAACACACATTGGCAGAATAATAATTAAAAAGCATGCTTTGTGCACAAGAACGAACCTTCCGTTGGAACGGGTGATAAATTGACGCGGATTTATTCGGACTCGCTCGTCCTTCGCCGTTTAAGGCGTCTTACTGGTAACTAATTTTGGTGAGCGGGTTATTAGTTATTGATAAAGAATAGATGGGCGCAAATTGACCAAAAGGTGTCGGCGCAACCTTAAACCCCAATAAGCAAACAAATGATAAAGCATAGAACGTATAATTTTGTTGTTGAATTTTCCATTCTCTATGCTTATTTGTAGCCATTCTTTTCCACTCCGCACCCAGTTCCGAACCAATCCTAGGACACTGAAAAATGTTGCTTCGGGAGCCAGGTTTGAACTTCCGTCGACTAAGTTCTCGCCAAATACGTTGGGACCGGTTTCTGCCTATTCTCGGTAGAACTGTAAAGCAGGATACGTCGCAGGAAAATATGTTATCAACACCATGATCAGCATACCTGTCTGTCCCGTTATGGAACTAACAATGGTATGGCATTGAGCGGTAGCCGGCAACAGACATGCAAGGGCAAGGGAAGCGGTTGCGAGACATGGCGCGACAAAGGAGGGTCGCAATGTGACAGACCAGGGAGGTAGCGGGGTGACCGTGTTCTCCAACTGACCGGCGTGCGGGTTGATGCCGGCCGCCTGGATCAGGGAGGTGGCCTGCGCGATCGTCTCGGCCAGGTGCGCCAGGTCCGTCTGCAGGCTGCCAGAGTGACGCTGCCCGCCGCCGCCCGGAGACATACCGGCACCGTTACCGACGCCGCCCGGCGCCGGAGGCGGCATCATCGGCATCCGCGGCATCATGTTGGGAGGCGGCGGCATCAGAGAGTGAGGGCCCATCCTGGGGGTGACCGTCCGACGTCAACACATAACGCAAATCCACTGAACATCAACGACCACAAAAAATAAACAAACAAACTCAGCAAAGACGTGCGCGGAAACACGTGTACACTTCATAGTTCGTATGCATGCAGTATTGATCACTGCTCTCGTTGATCAGCGAACCTGGCGATAACCACCACAGCGTTCCTGTCTATCGCACGCAAACTTTACTTGATGCGTGATGTGTATCATACCTTTGAGAGCACCTTGTGCGTGATCATGGTCGCAATCGAAGGCTTTGGATGGAAAGTAAACGCCTCGATTTTGACCTTTGATCTGACCTTGACCTGACTAGTGATCTATTTTTTAATTGACCTCGGCGTGGAATAATAGCATTACCACCAGCACCGAAACGAACCGTGACAGATGAGTACGCACATCATTAGCATTACCACCATCACCATCACGGACCAAGACAGAATATGAGTACGCACTTCATTAGCATTACGACCAACACCAGCCCTGACCGTGACAGAGAATATGAGTACGCACTTCATTAGCATTACGACCAACACCAGCCCTGACCGTGACAGAATATGAGTACGCACATCTGCATGTCGTGTGACGGGTCGAACTTGACTATGAGCCGGTGGCCCGGCGGGTACTCGAAGCCGTGCAGCTTCTCCTTGGCGTACGCCGCCGACTGGATGTTGCTGAACTGCACCGAGGCAAAGCCCTGAGGACAGACAACGGGACGGCGGTCAGAGGGGGACTGCAGCCTCACATCAGCCGGACAGGAGACGCACACACACGCACACAGACACTGTAAATATGAGGACAGAGAGCGTCCGACAACCAGATTAACAGCCCGCCAGCAGCAAATAAATGAACCGGAATTGTTTTCTTAGAAGCAGTGGAAGCTGCTGTGCCGATATTAGAGTTGAAAACCTGCCAGCCATCCAGTCATTCACATAATTATCTCGAAGATTTGAGGTCACCGGTCACTGCACATTGCGTGCAATAGATTGACGCCCTCGTTCCCCCCAATTCGGGCTGATAAGCTGTGGCCGAATCGCACCGATATAACTGCCATCACAAGCTATTACGGAGTGCAGCTGCTGCTATGGTATGACAAATTTTCCGAACACTGTAAGGCGGGCTTTTATATTTTCCTAGCCCAAACAAGTGTACGGGGTAATCTCAACCACTCGTGTGTTTGCAAATAAACTGCCTTAAATGAAGCTTCAATTTCAGAACGTTTAACAAATTAACAAAGCGGTAAGGCTAGCATGGTGCTGGCAATTCGGGCAGAGAGTCGGATAGCAGAGCGGCCTCCAAGCACACGAGACAGTTCGTGCAATAATCTGGGGGAGGTTACTACGCAACTCTGAACGCCGTTCAGTGATATTATAGCGAGGATATCGGCGAACTAACCAATTCTCCAACAGGTGTCCTCTTTAGTGCAGAGCAGAGACAGAGCAGTGGACCGGAGAGCTGTGTCCGGAGAGCACAGAGACGTGGACCGGCCAGAGCTGTGTCCGGAGAGACAGAGAGTGGACCAGACATACTGTGTCGAGCAGGCCAGCAGAGTGGACGCAGCATACTGTTGGGTCGGAAGACGACAGACGAGAGGACCGTTTTGAGGCTGGTGGTCGGAGCGACAGCAGAGAGCGACCGGAGAGCTGTCGGTTTCGGAGAGACAGAGAGAGGAACCGGCAGAGCTGTGTCGGAGAGACAGAGAGAGGCACCGGAGAGCTGTGCGTCGGAGAGACAGAGAGGAACCGGAGAGCTGCTGTCGGAGAGACAGAGAGAGGACCGGAGAGCTTGTGGTCGGAGAGACAGAGAGAGGACCGGAGAGCTGTGTCGGAGAGACAGAGAGAGGACCGTAGAGCTGTGTCGAGAGACAGAGAGTGGACAGAAGAGTTCTGTGGTCGAGAGACAGAGAGTGGACCGAGAGCTGTGTCCGGAGAGGCAGAGAGTGGAGCCAGATAACTGTTGTCGGACGAGACAGAGAGTGGACCGAGAAGCTGTGTCGGAGAGACAGAGAGTGGTACCGGAGGCTGTGACGGAGAGAACAGAGAGTTGGACGGGCAGATAACTGTGGTCGGAGAGACAGAGAGTGGACCGGAGAGCTTGTCGGAGAGACAGAGAGTGGACCAGATAACTGTGTCTGGAGAGACAGAGAAGTGGTAACGCGGAGAGTGTGTCGGAGAGACAGAGAGAGGACGCGGAAGAGCTGTTCGGAGAGAACAGAGAGTGGACCGGAGAGACATAGAGTGGACCGGAGAGCTGTGTCGGGGAGACAGAGAGTGGACCGGGAGAGACATAGAGTGGACGAGCAGCTGTGTCGGCGTGAGACAGAAGAGTGGGACCGGAGAGGCAGAGAGTTGACCGGTAGAGCTGTGTCGGAGAGCAGCAGAGTGGACGCTGTAGAGCTGTGTCGGAGAGACAGAGAGTGGACCAGAGAGCTGTGTCGGAAGACAGAGAGTGGACGGAGAGCTCGTGTCGGAGAGACAGAGAAGTGGACCAGAGAGCTGTTGTCGGGGAGACAGAGAGTGGACGCGGAGAGACAGAGAGTTGGACCGGAGAGCTTGGTCGGGGAACAAGAGAGTGACCGCGAGAGGCTGTCGTCGGAGAGACAGAGAGTGGACCGTAAGAGCTGTGTCGGAGAGACAGAGAGTGGGACCGTAGAGCTGTGTCGGAGAGACCAGAGAGTGGGACGCAGAATACTGTGTCGGAGAGACAGAGAGTGCGACCGGAGAGCTGTGTCCGGAGAAGACAGAGAGAGGACCGGAAGAGCCTGTGTCGGAAGCAGACAGAGAGTGGAGATCACACTGTGTCGGAAGAAGACGAGAGTGGACGCGGAGAGCTGTGTCGGAGAGACAGAGGAGAGGACCGGAGAGCTGTGTCGGAGAGACAGAGAGTGGGACGGCAGAGACATAGAGTGGACCGGAGAGCTGTGTGGGAGACAGGAGTGACCGGCAGAAGACATACGAGTGGACGCGGCAGAGCTGTGTGGGGACGACAGAGAGGTGGACCGGAGAGACAGAGAAGAGGACCGGGAGAGCTGTGGTCGGAGAGGACAGAGAGTGGACGCAGAGAGCTGTGTCCGGCAGAGACAGAGAGGTGGACGTAGAGCTGTGTCGGAGAAGACAAGAGTGACCAGATAACTGTGCTCGGAGAGACACGAGAGTGGACCGGAGAGCTTGTGTCGGAGAGACAGAGAGAGGACGGAGAGCTGTGTCCGGAGAGACAGAGAGTGGACCGGAGAGACATAGAGTGGACCGGAGAGCTGTGGTCGGGGAAGACGAGAGTGACCGGAGAGACATAGAGTGGACGGGAGAGCTGTGTCCGGGGAGACGGAGTGGACCGGAGACAGAGAGTGGCCGGAGAGCTGTGTCGGAGAGACAAGAGTGGACCGTCAGAGGCATGTGTCGGAGAGACAGAGAGTTGGGACCCAGACGAGGCTGTGGTCGGAGAGACAGAGAGTGGACCGGAGAGCTGTGTCGGCAGAGACAGAGAGTGGACAGAGAGCGTGTGTCCGGGGGAGACAGAGAGTGGACCGGAGAGACAGAGAGTGGAGCCGGGAGAGCTGTGCTCGGGGAGACAGAGAGTGGAACCGGAAGAGCTGTGTCGGAGAGACAGAGAATGGCAGCCGGAGGTGTGTCGGAGAGACAGAGAGTGGACCGAAAGAGCTATGTGGAGAGACAGAGAGAGGGCTGTGGTCGGGGAGACAGAGAGTGGAACCGGAGAGTGTGTCAGGAGAGACAGAGAGTCGGCGCGTAGACGCTGTGTCGGAGGACAGAAGAGTGGGGACCGTAGAGCTGCTGGTCGGAGAGACAGAGATGAGGACGGAGAGCTGTGTCGGAGAGACAGAGGAGGACGGAGAGCTGTGTCGGAGAGACAGAGGCTGGACAGAGAGCTGTGTCGGAGAGGCAGAGAGTGGACGCGAGATAACTGTGCTGGAGAGACAGAGAGTGGACCGTAGAGCTGTGTCGGAGAGACAGAGAGAGGACCGGCAGAGTGTGTCGGAAGAGACAGAGAGTGGACCGGAGAGCTGGTGGTCGGAGAGACATGAGAAGGACCGGAGAGCTGTGTCGGAGAGACAGAGAGTGGAATCCAGAGAGCTGTGTCGGAGGACAGCAGAGTGGACCGTAGAGCTGTGTCGGAAGAGACAGAGAGTGGACCGGAGAGCTGTTCGGAGAGACAGAGAGTGGACCGGAGAGCTGTGTTGAGAGACAGAGAGAGGGCTGTGTCGGGGAGACCAGAGAAGTGGACCGGAGAGACAGAGCAGTGGACCGGAGAGACAGAGAAGTGGAAGAACCGGAGAGCTGTGTGGGGAGACAGAAGAGTGGACCGGGAGACAGAGAGTGGTCGCGGAGAGTGTGTCGGGAGAACAGAGATGTGGACGCGGAGAGCTGTGTCCGGAGAGACAGAGAGTAGGACCAGATAACTGTGTCGGAGAGACAGAGAGTGGACGGAGAGCTGTGTCCGGAGAGACACGAGAGTGGACCAGATACTGTGTCGGAGAGACAGAGGTGGACCGGAGAGCTGTGTCGGAGAGGGCAGAGAGTGGACGCAGATAAATGTGGTCGGAGAGACAGAGAGTGGACCGAGAGCTGTGTGGAGAGAACAGAGAGGTGGACGCGGAGAGCTGTGTCGGAGAGGCAGAGAGTTGGACCAGATAACTGTGGTCGGAGAGACAGAGAGTGGACCGGAGAGCTGTGTCGGGGAGACAGAGAGTGGACCGGAGAGCTGTGTCGGAGAGACAGAGAGTGGACCGGAGAGCTGTGTCGGAGAGACAGAGAGTGGACCGGAGAGCTGTGTGGAGAGCAGAGGGAGTGGACCAGATAATGTGTCGGAGAGACCAAAGAGTGGACGCGGAGACGCTTGTGTCGGAGAGGCAGAGAGTGGAACCAGATAACTGTGTCGGAGAAGACAGAGAGTGGACCGGAGAGCTGTGTGGAGAGACAGAGAGTGGAAGCCGGAGAGCTGGTGTCGGAGAGGCAGAGAGTGGACCAGATAACTGTGTCGGAGAGACAGAAGAGTGGACCAGATAACGGTGTCGAGAAGACAGAGAGGTGGACCAGATAACTGTGTCGGAGAGACAGAGAGTGGAACGGAGAGCTGTGTCGGAGCAGACAGAGAGTGGACCCAGATAATGTGTCGGAGGAACAGAGAGTGGACCGGAGAGCTGTGTCGGAAGAGCATAGAGAGTGGACGCGGAGAGCTGTGTCGGAGAAGGCAGAGAGAGGAGCGGAGAGCTGTGTCGGAGAGACAGAGAGTGGACCAGAGAGCTGTGGGTCGGAGAGACAGAGAGTGACCAGAGAGCTGTGGTCGGAGCGACCGAGAGTGGACCAGATAACTGTGTCGAAGACAGAGAGTGGACCGTGAGAGCTGTGTCGGAGAGCGCAGAGAGTGGACCCAAGATAACTGTGGTCGAGGACAGAGAGAGGACGGAGAGCTGGTGTCGGAGGGCGGAGAGTGGACTGATAACTGTGTCGGAGGACAGAGAGTGGAGCCGGAGAGCTGTGGTCGGAGGGCAAAGAGTGGACCAGATAACTGTGTCGGAGAGACAGAGATGAGGACCCGGAGAGCTGTGGTCGGAGACGGCAAGAGAGGTGGACCAGATACTGTGGTCGGAGAGACAGAGAGAGACCGGAGAGCTGTGTCGGAGAGGCAGAGAGTGGACCAGAATAACTGTGTCCGGAGAGACAGAGAGTGGACCGGAGAGCTGTGTCGGGGAGAACAGAGAGTGGACCAGATAACTGTGTCGGAGAGACAGAGAGTGGACCGGAGAGCTGTGTCGGAGAGACAGAGACAGTCGGGGTCGGAGAGAGAGTCGGCTGACCTGTCCGGACTTCCTGTCACGCCGCAGGTCGATGAAGTCGAGGCCGGGCACCAGGTCGAACAGCTTCCACAGCTGGTCCTGGTTCAGCGTCGGTGAGGCCACCACTCCGAGCCGCGTGCAGGCCTCAGCCGGTGGCGCGCCCTCCATGGGAGGGAGCGAGCCCATCTTACCGGACGGCGGCGCTGTGATACGGGACAGCATAGGTCAGTTAAACATGTCAGTACACAGGCCAGTACACAGGCCAGTACACAGGCCGGTACACAGGCCAGTACACAGGCCAGTACACAGGCCAGTACAGGCCAGCACGGGTCGCCAAAGGCCAGCACGAGTCTGTACAGGCCATCACGGACTACCCTAGCAGACGGCGTAGCTGTCCAAAAATAGATCAGCATAGGTTACCAAAGGTCACTACAGGTCAGCATAAGTCAGTGCGGGCTACATAACAGGTCAAAATAGGCCGCTAGACCTTATCGAAGAAACAACAAAGGTCTGCTTAGTGCTTACACTGAGGACTACATACCGACTATGAGCATATCGGGCCGTGACAAATAATTGTACTGACTGTATGAGACCATGTCGAAGCCGGAGGAGGAGACGGAGCTGCCCGGGCCGGACAGCATCATGCCGTCGTTCCGCATGTCGCCGCGCACCGGCTTCGGGTCGGCGAACATCGGCTTGTACGCGCGGTCACAGTTCTCGAACGCCTTGGCCGCGTGCGACATTCTGAGGAGAGGCGGGACGCCACGTGTCGGACAGGCGGGACGCCACGTGTCGGACAGGCGGGACGCCACGTGTCGGACAGGCGGGCACACGGCGACATGACAGGACATGGAACGAGGCAACTGTGGGGCTTCACGTCCCAACATAAGACACCGTGAGCGTGGCCTATCAGCAAAGCTGCATGACATATAGTTTGTACGAACTTTATTAATGCATTATATTTGAGTAAAACAAAAGCTAATTAAATAAAATAGTACAATGTTTAAGTACACAATAAGCTACTAGTCTGTAGCTATTTCAACTTCGACACATACCTGTGATATTTTACATATCCGAAGCCTTTGCTTTCTTTGGTAGTGCGATCCTTCACTATGGAGACGTAGTCGATGTCTCCGAATGTGATGAAATGTTCCCGCATCTCCGACTCTGCCATGGCGCGCGGCACCACGACGAACAATCGCAGCAGGCGCTCCTCCTCATTCTGCTCTCGCCGCGAGCCTTGCTCCCGGCTGAAACAGCAGACAGACACACAGACACGGTCACAAGCAGCCAGCGGTACAGCGGTACAGCGGTACAGCGGTACAGCGGTACAGCGGTACAGCGGTACAGCGGTACAGCGGTACAGCGGTACAGCGGTACAGCGGTACAGCGGTACAGCGCTACAGCGCTACAGCGTACAGCGGTACAGCGGTACAGCGGTACAGCGGTACAGCGTACAGCGTGTACGGCGGTCAACATGGAGAACGTGCGCAGCGTGCAGTGTCGCATCTGTAAGCTATGCTATTTGTCTGTAAAATGGCATGCAAACATTTGTTTACGTTTTTAGGGGTGGACCAACGTGAGTCACTGTCCACTGATACATTTTTCAACGTTAACAAACGTTTTTAAATATATATACGTAACAAACTAATGGAAAGAAACCACATTTTTATCGGCTCTAGCAGTCTATCAATTTGCCCCCCCCCCCAGTCAAAAACCGTGGCGATGCCCCTGCCTGTTGCACAGGTTCTGACCTCACCACCCGATCGCGTAACTCATGTTGGCTGGCAGAATTTAGACTATGACCCTAACACTGATTTGAATAATTATAATATTAACATGTGAATGAAAAAAACGTCTAGAAAAGTATTGTCACGTGTAGCGTCTGATTTTGATGGGCGAGTTTTGAAAAAGCTGAGTACATATTTCTTTCAACTGAATTTTCCACTCTGTTTCGTTATTTTCAGCCTGAATTTGCCAACCCTTCCCCCTCCCCACCCTGGCTTCAAAACAATCCTAGGACCCTGCACTGAACACCCACTCAATATCCGCTGTGTCTCCTCTCACCCAATGTATGCTCATTGCTCACACATACGTGATACGACCCATATACTACATGCATGGGAGTGTCATGCATGTAGTATATGCATGCATCATGCATCATGCATCATGCATCATGTATCACTGTCAATCGTGTTACGCTCAATGCATCAGTCCTTACTCCTTTACACACTAATGTGTGTAAAGGAGTAGTCACAGGGAGACAGGTGATTCCCCTGCATTCACCAAAACACGCGAACAAGTGCAGCGTTTCAATCTGTGATCTGGATTGGAATCAGTGGTCTGGGGCGACACCATGACATACTTGTGAGCGATGAGGACCTTCAGTGGCCGTGGGTGATTTCCGATACACCTTCCATTCATCTCCTCCATGGCAAGAGCAGCTTCTGATGTCTTGTTGAATTTGATATATGTGACACCTGGAAAATATAGTCAAAGTGTAAGTACTAGAACTGAGCAATACCATTGTAAAACCATCCAACTGGTAGCTAGCACTAGCAGGCATTCTTAGGCTATGAGACATATACCAGGATCACTTGGTGAGTTAACTAGTTGGTTAAATGGCACAGCTTAGTCAGCTTAGTCAGTCAAGTACATTATGCAGGTGCCAGGTTACAAAGTATTACAGCATTCCACAGTTATTTAAGTGTGAGTGGAGATGATGATGATGCCATTGCATTCGATTATGCTTTGTGTACAAGCATGAGTTTGAGTGTATATTGAGTGACAAAAAATGTGACTGCTTCATTTAGCAGTACTGACAGCCCCCATTTGTCACCCCTGCCACTCATCACAAGACTCCCACCACCAGTCACCATACAGACACATCAGGCCGGAGCCACTATCTCTGGACATATATCAGCCGTTACCATTTGTCATGCCATATTTGTCCCCATGTTAGCAATGGTACATAATGATTCAGCTCATGAATCCAATAAGCTGCACCTGTATGACAAGGGATACAATATTGGCGATTTCCCTATTCACCCACTTAGGAACTTTAAACAGGGATATCTGACACTTGTCAGATTAATTACCCTGGCCATGGATGCATAAGGAACCTCTATCAATGCATCTATGCAGACCACCTTTGAAATAAGTAACACTGCCACTGGGTTTAATTATCTGGTTACAAATCACTCATCAGTCTTAACTCTTATCACTTATGTTAATCACAGAAACTAGCATGGCACACAGTTGTGAAGGGCATGCATGACATCGTTAATGGTCATCTAATTTGTTAATATAATCTGCAGGTGAAGGAACAGAATAAAACAAAGATAACTAATGCTGCTTAATAACAGTATTAGAACATAATGACAGAATGTAATGCCTTGCTGAGCACAGGAGCTACTTGCAAAAGGTGAATATCCAGATTCCAGAAGCATCATAGTGAAGCTGTACCACCAAAATTACCAGTTTTGTTGGCTTTGCTTCTGCAGAGCAATATTCTTAGATTTATGTCATGTACTGCTAGTGAAGCAGCTATCAGTAACTGTATGCTCATGCCTCATGCTGGTGTAAATTACTACTGACCAAGATTATCTGGCATTACCTCAAACCATTAGAACCATGCATGAGAAAGGGTGTCCATTGGCTACCAGACAGGTGGTAGCATCAGTGCCTACATTTTTTAGGTTCTTATGTGCATCGGCTGCATATCTTCATGTATCATTGCCAAATAGGTTAGGAGTCAGATGTATCATAACATATTTCAACTGTTTTATGGTTATAAACACAGTTTAAAGGTAATGCCTAAACTGATGATTCACATATGACCAACAGCACCTTGCTGTCTTCTAGAGAAGAGGAGTAGCAGCTGTTACTTCCATATCTTACTAGGGTGGGGAAAGCAACTGTAGCATGGACATGTCCAAACACTGGTCTTTTCACGCTATTATCATTATTTTGAGTGTCAGTATTGGCTGCATTGCCATTATAATGAAGCTATTATAACCTGTCCAGTGTAATTGTACATGTTCTCCTAAAACCTATTGAAGAGAATCTCAGGCTTGATTTAACAACTCTCAAACCCAACATGAACACATAAACAAAATTAACAACCTTAATGGTAACAATTTGACACTCAAAATTTTGGGAACCGCTTAAAATTAGAACCTTTTTAAGTTCACAATATAATAATTTTAACAGGTAGGTAACACACATAGTTCAAGTTATTGGCCATGAGTCACAGGTCCTTAAACATTAAATTGGTGATCATTCAATAGTGCAGCTCAAACTGAGCATAACCACTGAACATCACAGTATATCACTATACATAAAGCAGATACTAACCTTTGGGCTCGCCTGTTGCTCGGTCTTTAACAACCCAAACCTCTGAGACTGTTCCATATTTTGAAAAAGCTTCCCGGAAATCATCTTCTGTGATAGACTTCCCACACACAATAAATAGTCTGGAATTTGGTGGGTCACTATTTTTTGATTCCCTATTAAATCTTGAATCTAAGCCACCATAGTCTCTCATGTCACCATTTGAACGCCTTGACCCTCCACTTCTGTAGCTTCCAGTACTGCCATCACCACGCGAGTCAGCCATTGGCATTAGACTGACAGAAAACAAATGCAAGGTAAAATTTCGATTCACAAACACTATATGTTACTTCTTGAATTTTCAGAAGTTATCTTTAATCAAAACATTATAATATCACTCCCTAGTTCGTCCACATCATTTCTCGTCAGTCAAAGCGCCAGCAACCAGTGAGTGTTGAATACTACTTTGCCCATTTCTATACTGAAATGTAACAGATACTAAGTTGTCGATGAAATCATGTTAACCATATGGACTTTACTCAACTCCTTTTTTCTGTAATTTATTAATTTTACTCATATTATAATATCTTGCAAGAGATACAGAACACATATTTCGAAAACAGTTAACATATTTGACGAGTACTTGATTCCGGATGATACGTTCAGAAACGGAGAAGTATTTGGAACGTCTCTAAAAGAAAGCTGTCGTGTATTATGGCGCAGTGCGACGTATGTGAATGATTACTTCTGCCAGCGTAATGCCGGCTTGTTACCGGCGAAGCGGGCAACACCAAGGCAAAACGGCAACAACAACGTCCGGTGGGTGGGCAATTTGGGTTCGATTCTCACAAGCAGCCTTGAAATTTTGTCCATTTTCTGGTCTTTTGGGGTCCAAGGAATTATGCTCTCTTCATTTGTTTGACAGATAATTTACTCTTATATGGAACTAACTTATATGGAACTGAGGAACTAGCTAGGAACTAGGAAGTGTTGGATGTGTTTTAAAGTGTTCCGCTTTTTAACATATTTTACCGTAATTGGCCAATATCCTAAATAAACAATTAGAATAAATGTACCTATTTAATGTAGACTCGTTTGTCCATATGTTATATTTCAATAGAACAGTAATTAGTAGCTGTAGAAGCTTTTAAAATTAATATTTTTTACTTATTTCTTAAATTGCATTAACTCTGACGTTTCGATGTCGTTGGATTTTTGCTCCAAAGTCTCGGCGCTAATATCTCGTCCCAAGTCCGTCTCGCAAATACTAAGAAATCACAAACATTGACGTTGATCTGCACATTGGGAAGGAATTAGTCCAACAACGTTTGAAAATACAAGGCTGAAGAGAGTTGAGTATCGAAGTGCAATAGATAGTGAACTTTAGCGACGAGGACTCGATTCTCTATTAGTGGCTACCATCACAAAAGATAAATGGATAACAGCAAATAAGATACAAGAGAAACAAGATGAAGAGACGATCGGCGGTGAATACGTGATAAAAGGAAATCTAAAGGAGACCAGGAGAGGTGATACTAGAGAGATGTAGATGCTCGATGAGTCAAAGGCACAGAAGACTTCAGATCCTGGGGACCTAGATCCAAAAACACGAGCCTAAGATCGAGAGACGCCAAGACAATAAGAACGAATACAAGGACCAGTCGGTATGCAAACGTGGACTGCAAGTCAAACTGTGGCAAAGGTGACTGTAGGTGAGGATGCAGGTGAGTGTGCGCAGTGCGTGAACTGGTTCATCTGCCAGTGTGTCATAGCCATCGTGTCTCTAAGCAGCACGTCCTCGTACTGCAACTCGGTAAAGGTGGGATGGCACTCTGCACATGTGCGTTCAATTATTTAGCAAAGAAGTCATACTGAAAGACACCACGTTCTCCCTCGCCAAAGGGCCCCTCAATTATTGATATTGTGACTGTGTAACAAGTTGTATGTAGATTGGTCATTGCCAACACTAGATAGAGCATATCTTTTGAACGAATGAGCCTACAAAATTCCAGAGAGAATTGCTCAATGTTTCTGATGACACAATGTGAATTGTCTCTTAGACATGATCACAAGTTCAAATCAAATAATATAATTCCAGCAAGTCAAAGGATATGCTATTACTGAGAACACAAAAAGGGAGGGTATGGATGCGTGCGTGTTGAGAGACGTGCGCTACGACCAATGCTAGAGGGCCGATCAAGGCTTTAGCATGCTTCAATGACGTGTCGACAGGGCACATTCCAAATCGGAAGATGTTTGACAGGGTCATGCTCGATGAACATATTCCGAGAGACAACAAGGACGTCGGCACGGCCGTGAATGGTCGCTGTGTTTTGATCAACAACGGCTGAAAGAAAGAGCTTGAGCGAGAGGAGCCCATGCCGAGATTAGGGGCCAACGGGGGGATTTGATTACAATTTAAGCAATGGTGAAGGATGTTTGAAACATAGTTGCGAACGACGGGGAGGGTCTAAGGAGCATGGTCAGAGTGGGCGTGAGTAGGTGAGAGGGACAAGCTCGGGACCAAATGGTCGTCACCCTCATCAACATTTTTCGACAGGAAATGGTAAATCCTGATGTCTTCCTGGCATTCTTGACAATTATTATTTTCTTGTGTCTGCGGGACGACAGCATGGGGGGTTTAATGTGGTAACTACCTGACCTAACATGAGGAAAAGAAGAAGGGAGACAGCTACGAAGAGGTGAGTGACAAGAAGGAAAAGCAGGTGAAGGTGCAAACATCTGAGATGCAGACACGTGAAAGAGTCGCCATGCGCTTGAGGAAAACGGAGGGCATCCCTAAATACACAACCAGGACGGCAACAAACGCCCAGCTGAATTGCAGACGAACAGACAGTTGCTAGAGAGACTCCCGGTGGACATCCATCAGAAGCAGGGACTCATTGTTCGACAAAGGCGGGTGCAAGGACGGGTGTCTCATCCCAGACTATCCACATAGGTCACACAACCATAGCCTGTGCACCATCTATCAGGCAACCACAGCCTTGGAAACAGGGAGCCAGCAGCTGGAGCTGAACCTAACACGCAAGCACCAATTTGACTAGACTAAGAAGGAGGGGATAAAGAGAAACTACAGCCATGTACACAAACATAGACCAATTTATCAACAAGAGGGAGGACCTATGTATGAATGAATGCAGGCAATGAACTGACTTGATACTTTTGTCAGAGTCGTTCCAAAGCACAGGTAAAAGACCGATATCCCATGCGTACATTATCCTTCCAAGGCTACACTATGTACTTAACCTTTGATCCTAGCATTCACAATCTGGAGTGCTGGGTGTCGGGATTGCATTTTGTCATACTAAATGGGCAGGCCACCGAAGTCTCTTTTGTCCAACTGCCCCTTAAAGAGCATCATCTGGATCAAATGCCTACCACTTCAGAACCAGGACCAGCTTCTAGAGGCGCTGCATAAATAGGAGTCCGTCAGCAGTCGCATCTCACACCAGCAACCTAGTCACGACCTTCTGAAATTGAGTCAAACGGAATTACTCGCACATAGTAATCGCTGGGATGTAAACAGGCCAGACAGGTTGTGAGTGGGTCTACCAGTCTCGTCTGCTCCCTGATGGTCACTATAACACACAGCCTCCATGAGGTATCAAACGTGGACTAACGCAGCAAGCTCCACCAGAGTACAAAGACCGCGTGGGTGAGAGGTCCTAGCCGCTGGACCATCATCCTGACAAAATGAAGAGGCCTCATCGAAAACCTGACATTATTCTAACTCATAGGGAACAGCACATCTTGTTTCTCCAAGTTCGATCTGATTTTCACACACAGCCAGCAAGTATGCCATGACAAACACGACTGGCTCATAAGGGCAACTACCACGGCTAAACGACTATAAACGGGTCCAGCCTGCGATGGAGTGCATTCCCCAGACCTTCAAACAGGCTACGGAGTGTTTAGGACACGTGGCTCCATAGTGGCAGTAGCATCCAAAGGCTGTCCAAGGTAAGCGCGTAACATGCTTCATAAACGGAGGCATCAGACTGAAGAAGGAACAAGCAGGAAGCTATGGTCAGCGAATACCCATGACCCGGGACGACATAGCTTACGCTCGCCTACGTCCGCGCAAGAAGACCTGAGATGCCTCACTCGCGAATTTGGCAGAGATTTTGAGCGAAGAATAGCTTCTGACTGAAGGACAATCCGAAGACTCTGGTGCTATTGTCAGCTCTAGACCTGAAAACCAGATCTGGAGTTGAGAAACCTAGCACGGAGAGCTGAGTGGATTCTGAGCACGAGCGACGGAGACAAAGCGAGGTCTGAACAATTTTCTGCCTATTTGATACGCACCGAGGATCTCACCACATTCCGGAAACACCGCGGACATCTACAATGGTCACGGAGTTTCGATGTCGACATTTCTTCCGAGCCTGTAAAGAAGAAGATGGTTGCCTGAAATGCTCTCCTGCCGGGCAGATGGTGTCATCCCGAGCTTGCGTGAGACTGCAGACACCTGGTCCCCCTATCTCGCCAGCTTATTCAGAAAATCCTTAGATATCTGGGCTCTTTCCACAGGACTGGAACTAGCGGAGTGTGCCGCTCTACAGAAGGGCGGTAAAGACGATCTGGCTAACACACCATAAGCTTAACGTCAGTCCTCCTGCAAGAACCGAGTCTAATATCAGGACCAGCTGATGGTGCACCTGCACGAGAGCTCTCCTCGCCGATCCCATGATGGCTTCGTCCGGGCCAAGATCCTGCGCCACGCAGCTGCTGCGGAATGGTGAGTGGACAGCATGATCGATGAATGGAGCCTGTCGACGTCCGTACCTGGATCTGGCACAAACGGCTCAACACGTAAGAGCCAGGAGGTACTTCGAAAGTAGAAGCGCACCGGTATTGGCGGGAGAATGCTGCGGTGGATCGAGGCATTCTGTTGAGCGGCAAAAAGCGGGTTATGTTGTCAGTAGTACGTCGGGATGGGCACCTGTACCAGTGAATCCCTTCCAGGCTCGGTCCCTAGCTCCGTTCTTTCTCTGTATGTCAATGACCAGCCGGCACCCTGAATGTGGGATCAAGATCTTCGCGACGACAGAAGCTGTACAGATCTCTTCCTTCCCATCCGACCCCATCACTCTACAGGAGCGACCTGGACGCGGCTGTTCGCTGGTACGAGTGGCAAACTGACTTAACGCCGCCGAAGTGCAAAAGTCCTTGCACATTGGTCGGCACGAACGCCACCAGCTCTAACTCGTTAGAGGAACGTCTAAAGAGACAGCGGTGGAGAAGCGACTCTCGGTGTATATATAGATAGGATTCATAGTTCAGGGAGGCAAGCGCGGCCTGCGGTCAGTAAGGCACTCGGCAGGTGAGGCAGTGATGCCAGGTCGTGTTCAACTGTTCTTGACAAAGTTGACCCTGCCCATGCTCTTCAAGGCCTGAATCCGGCCCACCTGGATATATGGTAAATCGTTGCGGGACCGTTCAACTCGGGCCGACCAACCTTGACGGGTTTCAAGCGCGAGCGAACGAAGATGTACCAGAAGTGCGGTCACTGACCTACCCCCGCGACTCAGCGCTGGAGTTAACGCTGTATAACCGCGTCGTCGGGAGACAGTATCAATGACTTATCAGCTGTTGCATGGGTCCGACCAGATCCGCAGTCTTCTTCGACAAATCATCGCCAGATGACACCCGAGGACACCCGTGGCGGCTGGTCAGCCGCCGAGCAGTCTCCCGTATCCGATGCAACGCCATTCTCGGTCCAGTATGTGAGACTTGGAACCATGCCTACCAGTAGCAGTGTCACCTCGGATCACAATGACAGTTAATAACCGTCTTGATGCACATTGGGCGGCTCATGCACACAATTCCTCACGCACGGTTAGAAAGACTACCCAAGAGCTCGACTGGAAACGATACTAAAGGCCAAGCTATTTAATTCGTACACTAAGTAGTAACGTAATTAATAAACAGGGAATTTTTGCTTTTCACAGTTTTGCTTTATTCTAAAAAATAAAATAAAATAATTTTCCCATTAATAAAATTGTTCTCTCCACCTTGACTTAGGGATTTTTTGTTCTCCAGAAGCCAGAAGCAGGTCATGAAACACAAAATCCAACACTGCTCACAAGTAATTACTGTGTATTCCCAATAATCATGTGTTACATGGCTGAGACCTAGGACAATTTTAATTAATGATTGTGGAGTCATTATTTGAAAAAGTGCAGGCTCCTACAGCTGCTTGAAGGTGGGTTCCTACTTCCTTTAGCACCTCATGAAGGCACTTCAAACTCAAACTTAGTGATACCTAGGTACCCACCTACCTACCTGCTTATTGATAATTGGCTTGTACCTGTGGCACCTCTAACCTCAAAGTTGCTCCAGTTTTATCTTTATTACAATTGCACAGAGCATGGTTGCAGTTGGCAACTTGGAGGAGGTCCTAGAGGACGTAGGTGCCACGATAACAGGCCCATGTGTAGCAACTAGCATTGTCATATTTGGGCCATGTCTTAGCAATAACTGGCTGCAGAGCATGGCATTGATATGCAGGTCAAATAGGCCTCTGTGGTGTGGCACTTCATGCCACTGAGAGATGACAACACAGGCTGTTTGACTGTGTCTGGTGGTGGTCATGACCTCACTGTTCTGGGTCCAAGCCCAGTTCTTTGGATGAAAGAATGGAGGGCAGCTGGATGGGCAATTTATCCCTGATTATGTTACAGTTCCCCAGTCCTGAATTAACCTGTCATTGTGGGGTTTGAGTTTTGACAAATTCCAGTCTTCTCAATTGGTAGGTACCTTGGTGTCCCCTGGTCATCCTTTGCTGTAATCACAGCTTGAGCAGCTTCAATTGAGGGCTGGTTTTCATGAAGCAGTTGATATTGATATTAAGTTCAGGTGGTGCTGTGCTGTTAGCTCTTGGGCCAGCTTTTTGGTAGAGATACTTGTGTTTGATTTGGCCACAACAGTCTTGGCTGCTGGAGACTTGGCTGTCTTCCTGCCTAACCTCTTTAACCCTGCTCTTTTTTCAGCAACTCTCCCTGGTAATCACAGGTCATTCAGTATTATATCTTCTCTCTGTTGTCATGCAATTAATTAGCAACCAGATTCTGGGCCTTATTGCCTCCTACAATATCAAATGTGCTGTATAATCTGGATTACTTGTGTTCATTCACCATTGGCAATATGTCGTCCATACAAGTTGGGTACCTCTGAAATACTGACTTCTCCTGTGTCTTTTTGGCCAAGGTCATGGTGGCTGCTTGGGTCAGGTCACAGGTGGCCCTCAGGTGATCCATGACATGCCCAGTACAATAGTATCAGTACATGTCATGGCTACAAACTCTTGTGACCAGAGACAAAACTGAATCAAACCAACATCATGGGCTAATGAATTGCCTATCATGACCCTCTGATTGACATTTCATTTTGTGAAATTTCATCCTTTGGCTGTTCCGTACCGACCGCCGGAACTGCAGCCGACCGCAGCCGTGTAACGTCATCCCTTTCGCTCCATCCCCGCTTTCCGTTACCCCCCTCCCCACTCTGCTGCTGTCCGACACAGACTTGTACAATGGTGAGTCAACGGATTCGACTTACTCCCGTCTCTGCGTCCACCCGTCCGGTTCATTCGGCCCATTTAACGGCCAGGGCTTGCAGCGGGCAGCCCCAGCCGAGATGCAAGTATGGCACTTGAACCTGGCATGTGCTGTACTCCAGAACATATCCAAGTTACATTTATCTGGGTATGTTAAACTACGTTCTATTAAAACCTAGGCATTTCAAACATAGCACATAATCCGGGTATGTCATCAAGAGGTTTTTCAAGAGGTCGTCATCAAGAGGTCTTTCGAGAAACTGGACAAGTCCACCGTGCCGCTACTCTACAAGACCATGGTGCGCCCGCATCTTGAGTATGGGCCAACGTCATCTGGGGCCATTCAACTCGTGCTGACGCAGCGCAAGGTGGAATGGTCCAGAGTCGAGCGACACGGCTAAGTCCGAGAAGTGTCCACGCTCCCCTATCCCGGAGCGACATCCGAGCTCTGCGCCTGCCTACAGCTCTACTACCGGCGCCGAAGAGGCGATATGATCCAGGTATACCAGATCATCCACAGAGGCGTCGACTTAGACCCGGCGGATTTCTTCGTCGCATCAGAGAACAGGCACACAAGAGGTCCCGTGTGGCAGGTGGTGGGCGAACCGCAGCCTAAAGGCCTCCTCGTAACGCTCCTATGTGTCGTGTCAGACGGCCGGTCAGTGCCGGAGCGGCTAAACGCGTGGTGAGATCGACAGGAGGCCGCGGAGGGTACTCTTGCGGAAGAGTTTCGTCAGAGAGCGATTTGTTGTCCGATCTGTCGTATTTTGGTGGGTCAACAGGCCGACGGGACTGTCGCAGTGATCAGTCCTGGACATCCACTCGCCTCTGACGGCAGTAGGACGTGCCTCAGGCTGCTGACGGTGACTCCCTCTGCTGGCGTGCAGTACAGAATGGTGTTCAGAGCGCAGTCGGTACTGCTCGCGTCAGCGTTGGCGGTAGGGAAGTGAGCAGAGAGTTGGACTCAGGTTTGTCTTCAGTAATGAATTCGCTCGGTTCTGTCATACGAGGCGACATGGGGCGAACTCTGCATCCCTCGGTGTGCACCGTCACAGGTGGTATGGGAAGAACCATTGACGAGATTTGCGGTGTCGCATCTACGCGCAAATCATCTGGATGGCCTCAAAGCAGTGCTTTGCAAATAATATGTTGAACCTGTTGTGTTCCTGCTGTTGATATTTATCTGCATTTGCAGTGTTTTGCATGAAACGTAGCAACTAGCAGCCCTTCCCTTGCATTACATTATTCATATATGCTGTATTATTTCATTTCAGATGATCAATTATGTTGTCACCAAAACCAGTCTCGGAGAATGAAGCACCGATATCTACAGACGGAGGTTCACATTCTAACAGTGAATCATGCATAAACCTTTCGGAACAGCAAACGTGTAGCAAATCTGTTCCTCCAGCCAAGAAAATTCAGGTACAGCAGCAGTCATGGTTGTTGCTAGGAGAATGTGAAAACTATTCCAATGCGATTATGATGAATACTGTCAATATCTTGTATGCAACGGCCATTTGCCAATGTATTGTGGATAGGATTTGATAGTTCTTTATTCCAACTTTTGTCAAATGACCTTTCAGTGCAATGTTTGTCTTGAGCTAAGGTTCTGTGTCAAAGAAGCTGAATCATTTAACCATTTGACCAAATTGAACATGAACTCATTTCCCAGAACAAACTTGGCTTAAGAAAATGCAGTGCCAGTAGTCTGGTTTCCACCATTTTCCATGCTTTGGACGAACTTATGGTACACTCAGTCATGTGCAAACAGTCTCATCCTGTTAGTTATATTGTGACAGAGCGTTGTGCCTGCCGCCGTCAGGTCCGTATTGTCCGGGATGTCCCGCGGTCCGCCGCTACCTCCGCCCGCCGACAGCGACCCGTCCGGCCCGGCGACGGCTCCCTCATACGAATGACGGTGGACGTGGGCCCAGTCAGCGTCCCTCTGCCACGGGGCGCCAAACACCACTACAAGGTCAGTCCGACAGAGATATAGACAGACTTAGTGTTCCAAACACTACCTAAAGTCAGATCGGCATAATGAATGTCAAAACACACTGACAAGTCCACGCTCTGACGAGAGATATAAGACAGACTTAGTATCAAACCCGTTACAAGCTCAGTCCGGCATGAGTGAAATTGTGTCAACACTACCACTACAAGGTCATCTGACAGAGATATAGACAGCTTAGTATCAAACACCGCTTACAAGTCATCCGAGCGATATGACAGTCAACACCACTACCAAGGTCAGTCTGACAGAGATATTGAGAAGACTTAGCATCCTTGATAATCGACACGGACGTCTACAGAGGTCAGTCCGGCGATAATAAATGTCAACACCACAAGGCTCCACGCTGACAAGTATAGTCTTACGACAGAGTAGTATCTAAACACCGTTATACAAGGTCAGTTCCGGCATAATGATGTCAACACTCTATCTCAAGTCATGTTGACAGATATATCTAGACAAGACTATAGTATCAAAGACACATCCGTTACAGAGGTTCATCCGACAGAGATATAGAGACACGAACCTGTAGTAGCACAAACACCTCGTTACAAGTCAGTCCGGTGCATATGATGCCGATACACCACCATCTACAGCTCAGTCTGACAGAGACGATTAGGCAGAGTTCAAGTACGAAACACCGTTAAAAGGTCCACGACGCGCGCAAACCTGATTGCCTAAACAAACTACAAGGTCAGTCTGACAGGAAGGAACATAGACAGAGTTAGTATCAAAACACCGATGTACAAGGTCAGTCGGCATATGATGTCAAACACCACTACAAGGTCAGTCTGACAAGAGATTATAGACATGACTGTAAGTCATCTACAGAGCAACATCACACAAGCAGAGGTCAGTCTCTCGCCATCAGAGATATAGACCAGACTCTGTGATCAAACAGCGCACCGTCTTACGAATCTCGCAGTCTGAGCAGAGATATAAGACCAACTATAGCTCACCTATGAACACACCGAAGGTGTCAACGAAGGTCAAGTCCGGGCATATGAAATGTCAACACCAACATGACCTGTTCACAAAGGTCAGTCTGGACAGCAGATAGTAAGGACAGACGTTAGGTAATCCACACCGTTTACACAGGCACTGTGCACGGACACCAGAGGAATATAGACAGAACCTGGTGTCTGCCATAAAGCAACGCATGTTACAGAGTCGTCCGGACAGAGGATATAAGACACGCGACTCTGTGTTAGTATACGACACACCGGTTACAAGGTCAGTCGGCATATGCATGAGTCCAGAGACAGAAACTACAAAGGTTAGTCGACAGGATGAGATATGTATGGACAGAACTGTCGTGCGTAACCCGCTGACACAGGTCAAGATACTGGACAGGGCAGGGTGGGAGCTCACCTAAACTAACTCACGGTCAGTCGGGCCGGTCTGCGTGGTGTAATGTCGATAACAAAACCAGCCTGTCAAAGCGAGCGGAATGTGTCTGTCCGCGTCAGCTGCCGGTCGGCAGAGCAGTTACGTGACGACGCCGGGACTGCAGATGCTGTTTGGCGGTACCGCGACGCTGCACCGCTGACCGAGGCCGCCCTGCTGTCACTCACGGAACGCATATCTCGCCGGAACGCATATTCTCGCCTCCGACAGACGAAAAAAAAACATCACAGTGCTGATGGGCTGCGCATTGTGTGGTACCCTGTGTCGTTCGTGCAGCTGATGGGCTGCGCATTGTTTGGTATCCTCTGCCGTTCGGGCAGCTGATGAGCTGCTGATTGTGTGGTACCCTGTGCCGTTCGTGCAGCTGATAAGCTGCTGATTGTGTGGTATCCCGTGCTGTTCGTGCAGCTGAGCCCAGTCCCCTGGTCTGCAGACATTGGACGAGCAGTCGGATCCCGCTCCGCTGCAGTTCGCTGCTGACGCCGGGAAGCGGCTGGTTCCCGAGCAGGAGTGCAGGCAACACTACATCCACTTCTCCAAGAAGGGCAGTGTCGTCACCAAGACGTGGATCTGTGGCATCTGTGAGTAGGTCACAGAAACGAACTGGATGTGATCAATTATTGAGCTCTGCAGCCAAATTACAGATAAATACCGACCTCCGCGGCCAAATCACGGGTAAAAAATACCGACCTCCGCGGCCAAATTACTAAGCATTACTGAACGATGCTGGTATGTAGATGTTTGTGATCGATGAAGACGTTTTTTTTCAGTTACTGCACGAGGACCCGAAGCTGAGTGCAGTATATTTAGGAAACAACGCACGACGCGCATCATAAAAATAGTTCTACAATACACAGCCAGAGTTTAGTAAGATCTTTTACCATAACTGTAGCCAGTGCGGGTATGCCAGTGCAAGTACATGGCGGAAAATACCACACTCCACGCGCTAATGCTTTTTACATTGCTCGGCATATGGTAAAGATAAATACCGACCTCCGCGGCCAAATTACAGATAAATACCGACCTCCGCGGCCAAATTACAGATAAAAATACCGACCTCCGCGGTCAAATCACGTGTAAAAATATCGACCTCCGCGGCCAAATCACAGATAAAAATACCGACCTCAGCGGCCAAATCACGTAATGTTTAATTTTGTGTTTAATTTCAACATTCCTACTCTTAGTAGCGTGAGCAGGCAATTCCCTTTTTTGGACCTGATGAAGTAATGTAATATTCCTATGAAATACTGTGTCCTTTGTGCGAGACCGATGGCTTCGTTCAGCTGTATCTAACGTTGTATGTTCCGTGCCCCAGGTGGAAAAGCGTGTCCGAAGCAGTTCAACCTCATGCGGCACCTTTTAGTTGATCATCTCAACGTCAGGTCGTTCACGTGTGATCAGTGTCCGAAGGCGTTTAAAACCGTAAGTCATGCATGTTTTGATAGCGTTCATGCTTAACCCGCGCCGGGCCGGTGATCGGCGCCACCTTCCTCGGGCCTGGGGGAGGGGGCGTTTCGACGCCCCCTTCTAACTCGGCTCCTATGGGACCAAGACATAAACCAAAAACGCCACTTGAGAGCTCGTCAAAAGGGGTTTTGAAATTATATTGGCTCGTCAAAAGGGGTTTTGAAATTATGTCGGTGATTTTTTTTCATATCAGCATTAGGGTCACCAGAGGTCATCAAAGACCCGATTTTCCAGATTTAGGACTTAGCTCCAGATACCCCCAATTATCTCGGAAACTATGATAGCTAGGAGCAAACGGTAAAAAAGCAATTCGAAGATGGCTTTTGAAATTGCATAGCTATCATGTTCCTCAAATTTCAACTCAGGTCAATAGTTCGGGCTGCAGAGAGGTCCAACGAAAGTACAAAAAGGCTATTTTTGGCCAAAAACTGTTTTCACAAATAACTGTTTACTTAAGTGAGATTTACGAAATAATTGTGACACCATGTGGTTTCGTTCGTCAAGTAACGCGCTTTGAATCAGTATTAGATTTACCAAGTAAGACCACGTACAACTTACAATGGCGAAGGACGAGCGAGTCCGAATAAATACCGCGTCATTTAAATCAACCCCGTCCAACGGAGGTTCTGTAACTTGTTGTGCAAAAGCATGCTTTTTAAATTATTACTTCTCTCAGTGTGTTTATTTTGCCAGCTCGCAATAGATCCAAATCTAAATCGATACTTATTAAACTAAATAGGTTGTTGAAGTGTTAATTTGTAAATTTCAAGTTATAACTTATGTTGTTAAGGCAAATTCCGCTATATTGGTGGTATTAGATTGATTTGATTTGCCGCTTTTACAGCCGCAAACAACTTCTTATCGTTTAGTAACCACTTTGCGTTTTGTAGCACTACGCGGTGTATGAAGCCTGATAGTTTATAGAATCGTTCACTAACACACAGTGACAATATTAACAGGCAGATTTAACAGCGAAATTACTGCATGTAAATACCTCATTGTTTGTATGCTTATTGGAGACGGTACATTGGTCTAGCGCAGATTCGGTGTGTCTTCTATATACGCTTCACTCCCATAGTGTGCTGAGCACTGATTTAAATTGTGTGGCACTATTAAAACCTATGTTTTCGAGTTATCATAGCCGTAACTTTGCACGTTCACACGCGCCAGCTGAACGACACATGTGCATACGCCGGCGAGATCGTTGTCTCTACGCGTCTGTGTTTGACCGACGTGTCTTACGACTTTTGGTTGCCGAGATATAATGGTCCGGTATGCAACGATGTTTTTGCATGTAATATATTCCGTGGCCGAAGCAGTGGACGTGCCGTACGGCAGATGTGCCACCCAGAGTTTGACTCGTGCAACATTGCGCGTGGTGTGGTCTCCAGCCTCACATAAATGTTTAGCTTATAGGGTCAGCCTTTCTCAGCTACAGCAGCGATAATACTTTCTGACACCGCCCTGACGTCAGGCACGTGTCACGCACAGCCCATGCTGAACCCATCAATGAGAAAATAAAACATGCAGAATATACATACGTCGATTGATGGGGCCTATTCAAAGATGGCGAAAACCGCTTGTCAATCGGATCGGAATTCAAACAGATATAAGCTTCTGACCAGCGTCGCGGTCTGGCGGGCCCGGCCGGGTGGGTCGGCACCGCTTATATGTGACCGAAGAATCCTAAGGTATTAAAACTCTGAGCGACTCGTCATCCGAATTCGCGCTCGCTCGTAACCAGGGTAGGTCAACCTAGAAATGTGACCTCAGGTCAAGGTCAATTGGTGACCCAATATGGTTATGTTGCACATTGGGAGATGCGTCTTGACGAGAGAAACACATTGGTGCTGTTTTCACTTCTCTATCTTAATTGTATCGAGAGTTATTGACCAAATGGTGTTGGTGACCTCGGATGACCTCGGCTGACCCTGTAGAGATACCAGAACAAAGACTGCACCTTGGTCTTCAAGAATGGCCTATAATAACATGATACAGAAGGAATTGGGCTGATATCATGCGTATCCTCAGAAAGGAAAGCATTTTAATATTTCCCCATTGACTTATAATGGAGAGTTCAAGAAAATGACCTGTCCTTAGGTTACCGATATGAAAAATCCGAGATTTACGAACTATAGGTAATAATGCTCTCATGAAATCATGAAAGTAAGAAACCGATCAATCAAAAACTCTGGCTTTGGTAGGACCGCAAACTTTTTTTGGATGCTGGGTCACATGACCTGGCCTGTTGACCTGACCTGATATGACCTGAAGTAAAAATATAGAAAGCTGGGCAAAGGATGAATGAACATGGCGCGCCGTTTTCCCAATATCCAGGAAAAACCTGAGAGGGCCGGGGGCGTCTAAACGCTCCCCGGCCCGGCGCGGGTTAACTGCATCTCGGTGGCGTTCTGTATTGTGACGTTAATCTGATATGTGGAGAGCGAAGCAGTTTCGTTATGCGCATTTCTGAATGAGCTGTACATGTACTTTGTTTACCGATGTCTCCAAGTATTACAGCTGAAGAGGTTTTTAAGAGCAAATAACATTTCGTTGACACACAACTTTTTCGTGATGTTTATATCTGAGACGGCTCGGAGTGATTTTTTTTGGTGACACACCCGCGGCAGTGCGTGGCAGAGCGGCGTGTTGTCTGAGTCCTGGAATGTGTCCCCGATATACTACAGAGACAGACTGTGCTGTGACCGCCCCACCCGGCCGCTCCCCGCAGAAGCTGGTGCTGAACCAGCACGTCAGATCGAGCCACTGTGCCGTCAATCCGTACGTGTGCGCCGTGTGTCAGAAGCGGTTCAGCCGCGTCTCCGTGCTGATTCAGCACCAGCGGCTCCACTCGGACGAGAAGTCGTTCAGCTGTCACTGCGGCAAGGCCTTCCACCAGAAAGGTAATCAGCCTCCGCGGCCAACACAGGCCGCCTCGGCCACCACCGGATTCATCGAGTAGAATAACGTGACGTTAGTATGAAACGTGTGAGCTGGTGGGTGCGCGTGTGTGTGCCTACATTTCTGTGCGTGTGATTGAGAGGCGCTGTGACAAGCTGTGCGGCCTAGATCGTCTGCCTCTGATCTCAACCGCCGCGCGGTGTTCATTTCCAGCCTGCCGGTACTCGACTCGGCAGTACCCTGCAGCTGGCACCGTGTCTCGGCAGTACCCTGCAGCTGGTGCTGCTGCTGCTGTAGCCGGTGGTCTGACCGTGTCTCGGCAGTACCTGCAGCTGGTGCTGCTGCTGCTGTATCCGGTGGTCTGACCGTGTCTCGGCAGTACCCTGCAGCTGCTGCTGCTGCTGCTGTATCCGGTGGTCTGACCGTGTCTGTGTGTCTGCAGTGAACCTGACGATGCACCAGCAGCGGTTGCACCGTCCATCGTCAGAGCAGTACGGGTCGTCAGAGCAGCGCGGCCGCCAGCCACCACAGCTGGTCTACAACTGCCTGGCCTGCTCCGCCCAGCTCGCCTCCGTCCAACTGCTGCTCGATCACAAACTGACGGTACGAGGGACGCGCCCTGTCGCTCTGTCTGTCTGTCTGTCCCCTGCTAATCTGCCCCCTGCCGGTACTCTGCTGTCCACAAACTGATGGTACGAAGGACGCGCCCTGTCGCTCTATCTGTCTGTCTGTCTGTCCCCTGATAATCTGCCCCCTGCCGGTACTCTGCTGTCCACAAACTGACGGTACGAAGGACGCGCCCTGTCGCTCTGTCTGTCTGTCCTCTGCTAATCTGCCCCCTGCCGGTACTCTGCTGTCTACAAACTGATGGTACGAGGGACGCGCCCTGTCGCTCTGTCTGTCCCCTGCTAATCTGCGCCCTGCCGGTACTCAGCTGTCCACAAACTGACGGTACGACATCGCCGCCCTACGAGGCATCAAATATGACTGATGTCAGTCATGCTGTGAAGGATACTGTCAAGTTGAACACCTAAGCTGGCGAAAATCCACTAAATTGTGCAGTGCTGAACATTATGAATTTCCTCAAACAGGGAAGCCTATTTTTATTTTTAAGGTTTAGCGGCACACTCTTTGATCTGATCCACCAGTGCTGCTTGTGGATACCATCAAAGAGTGAGTTTTTGAATTTTTGAAGTTGTGAATCTGAACTGAATCAAACTTGTGATTCTGAATTGTGGCTTGTTTCCAGTGTCAGCCACTGCTGGATTCTCTAGGCAGGTCGATCAAGGTCAATCCGGACACTGAGAAGCGACTGGACGCTGGGAAGAAGCGCAACATGTGAGTTCATTGTGGCAGTGTCTCCGGGTGTGAAGTGGAGGTCTCAATTACACATACTATGCACTGCTGCTTAAAGAAGACTAGATCACGACCTGAGACAGATTGCCACGCTCTCTGTCGGCTGGGAAGGATTATTTTGTCACTCGACGGCGGCAGATTTACTTGAAATGTAAACACATTGCTAGTCGGCAACCAGCTTTTGTTGAAGTGCTCACTGTAGCCACCAGCATTCTAAGGTACCAAGGTATTGTCCAGCCTTTGTTCTGTCAACACAGCTTGCTGGACGATTGGTGCTGGTGTGTATTATCTCCCCGCTGGTGACGATTGGTGCTGGTGCGAGCTCCGCGCTGGTGACGCTTCTGGACAGCGGTGTGCGTGTAAGGGCGGGCTGGATGGCTCTGCCCCCCCCCCCCCTCCATCTGACCTGGCATCCGACCTTGGCCGGCAGAAATGACAAGCTGCTCAGTAAGATCCAGAGCATCGTGCAGCAGCAGGAGCAGATGCGGCGGCGGCAGGCGGCGGCTCCTCCTCCGCGACCAGCCGCCTCCCGGCCGGACCCGCGCCGACTGCAGGGGCTGCTGATGGCGGCAGGGAGGACGGCCCGGCCGGCCGCGCCACGTCCTCAGCCCACACAGCCGCCGCCGGAATACAGGATACCGGCACAGACACAGGTGGTCACACAGCCCCGGCAGCCACAGCAGCCACAGCAGCTGCCGGTCCCGCAGCCGACAGCTCCACAGCAGCCGCCAGCTCCACAGCAGCAGCAGCAGCAGCAGCAGCTACAGCCGCCAGCCCCGCAGCAGCAGCCGTCACAGCCGCGCGCCGGCAAGGTGAGTGAGTTTGTTTGTTTATTGTATTTGTAATCAAGTAAAGACCGGACGGGCAGTCTTCGGTGGAGGGGTGGGACGGGTGGAGGGGTGGGTTGAACCATAGCCGACGGGACCCACCTCCGGTCAGGAGGCCCCCAGTCCTCACTGATCAGAGTTAAGGTGCACGTGGACCGCCGGCCGTGAAGAAAAACATATATTTTGCGATCCGGTTTGGGTTCAGCGGTCGCGTTCTTTTCGGTAGACTGTTGTAGGTCCATTTCGCCGGCTCCACTGGTGGAGCGCGTGCACACTGCACAATTGTCAAACGAGCGTTGCATTGTCTCGCCAAACGTTCTCATTTGTTAAGGGCCCTGGTCTTAGAACGCCAGTAATTCAGGCTTCAACAGGCATAACCCTACTGCAGCAGCTGACACGTTGTGTTGCCGCTGGTCAGATGATGGGGGTGCTGACGGCGCCGATCCGGACACGCTCGATGCAGCTGGCGCGGGAGAAGAACCTGCAGCCGTTCGTGCTGCTGCAGACTGATGGCGAGGAGGCCACACTGGCCAAAGTGCTGCAGACCACCGAAAGTCTGGAGGTGAGCCCGGCGGACGGTCTGTGTTTGTTTGTCCCCGCTGTATATGTCTGGTGTGACGTCACCGACTGCCTTGACCTCGTCTGTGCCTCCACACTGCTTGGTGGCCGGGTAATGGACGTCATGTACAGGGCTTGTTCTGACCGCATCATGTATGTCCTCACCGCCGCATGCTGCGTGAGCCGGGTATGACGTCCACTTCCACGAGCTGTCTGGGATCTCGTCTGTGCCTCCCCCCAGCTTGCTGGTGCCGTTGACGTAACAACTCCACAGTCTGTCTGAATTCGTCTCGCCTTAGCCTCCCTCATGCTCTGCTGGTGCAGGTGATGACGTATACAGACTCTATCGATTGGGAAGAAACATACTTTTGTTACGATATAGGATATTGCTACTGAAAAAATTTACCTTTGCAATTTAGATGCCGGCTCATTAAAGCAATCCCCTAGAAAAAACATATGCATAAGACCGAGGGAACAAACCCGTCGGATAACTGGGACATTAGAAACATCACATGAAAATAAACGTGACCGACGACCCTTGAAAACTAGTAGCGTAAAGCACAAAACGTAACCACACTTCATGATCATGGGAGGACATGAGCGAACTACAGAAGGAAGCTTTGGTAACCAAACTCAACAAAGACTGCAAAGACCAGCACAACGGAGAAAACCAGGTTCAACAACGCTTCTCAACACACAAACAACAGATCCTATCCAATAACCAAACAAAATATAAAACACACGACGAAATAAACACCTAGCCACTGTCTACAAGGCATCACCACCACTCGAAACTCAAGATCAGCAACCATGGCGACTACCTGACGAAAAAGACAAGGAAAAGACAGCGTCACCAAACCAGATAGCTTTCGCTGCACTTACATCAACTTGCTCACACACCGATTCTTCCACATCCGCTCCAAGACGCTCCGACGACTCGTATCCTGCGTCTCAATAAAATAACCTGTCACTGAAAGGTCCATGTCAGGTCCTGAGAACTCTCTGATCCGCATAAAACCCTCAAACAGCGCCTCAGATCAACTACCGACAATATATTATTAACTTATAACAAATCGGACTGCCATCGCTCATTAGCTAAACCATTGAGCTTAACTCTTTAACAATAGTTCCTCTTACTACGTCCTTAAAATTTCCCAATAATGTAGCCTTTAGGGAAAAAGAATTGCTAGAAGACTTCCCTTGCATCTTGCACACATATGATCGCAAGAACGCAAAAGAGATCAGCAATCCCTGACGACCTCAAAACTGTTCACCAGACCGAATTAACCACGTGCTCTGACTTCTCTCAAAGGTCTTGAAAAATCGTACATTACTAGTGACTCTTCACCTATCATACACTAATACCACTAGACTTAATCGTACTTCACGCACCAGTCCTCTCTGATACCCTGTCAGAGCGGTGTATGAAGGCTTCGCAGTCTCAAATCACACACGACCTATTCTAGTAAAATGCGACTGGGCTATGAGATAGGACAGATTGTCTTTTAATAGCTCAATGGGACCAAGGAACATTAGACTATCAAACAGCAAGCTCTACTATGTGACGTGACAAAAGATACGTTGTAATGGGACAGAGAATCTGCAGAGTAGGCCAGAACCCCTCCTAGCTTTAAGGTGGGAATGAAAACGACCACTACCCCATACTTGCTCAGAGGCTTCATTACTTAACTGGTTAAAATCATACTAGAACGACCCGCGCAGACACAAAGTTAATAGTAGGAAACACCGTTCCTCGATCAGTTTTGTGAACAGCTATAGCACGCTGGGAATGCCGCACCTGGGATCCGAACTGTTCCTGCACATGGGACACAGTCTCTGCCCCATCGCCATCGCCTCATTCGCTCAGCAGGAACCTGTCTTGTATACACAGAACAGACTTTCTAAAGCAACTGCACCACAACCACAGCCCTCTCTCTATGCTGACGACATATCCGTTTATCTATCAGCTTCTTAATACACATCTGACCCCCTGTCAACATGCACATAGTCCTACCCTCCAAAATGAACCCAATAAACCACCGATAGAAAACTATGGAAGGCGAGTGGCTCCATAACATTTAGTCCATCAAAAAAACCCTAACGTCAACGCTATACCGTTTAGTAGACCAGGACACATACGTCTATCACTCTACTTGAACCATTCACCGGACAAGTCGATCACCAAAAATTGATACCAGCACCACCAGACAGTGTTAGCGGTTAACTTTAAGTGCACGGTAATGACCTGGCGATTGAACACTGCCCACGACCATTATGTATCTACGACTCAACATGTATGTTGGCGCACAGAGCACATTACACACTGTCTGGGCCTCCGAACACCAGTCCGCTTTAACCAGCGAATAGAGTTATCAGTTCTCTAAGCCACGTCCAATACTTCCTGACCAAGACGAGAACTTATATGAAGACTATACAATACCGCCCCAACTTTGGCTCACTGCGACTGTACTCTTACAACGGACATCTGTACCAATATCTTGACGAAACGAGACTCCTGCTGGTGGATAAGCTACCAGCAAATAGAGCTGCAGAGGATAGTCACATAACACCATATACGCCTAACCGACTGATCTGCAGAGAGGGCGGACTAATCACATAAGTCGAAGGCCCTGACTGCCTGGAGGGCATGGGGACTTGCACTGTCCTACCGCAGAGGCCTCCAGAAACACCCCTAGCAGGGCGGCTTATAGCACCAGTTCATAAGACTGCCAGCTATATAGTGGAAGCTTTCAAGAGCACAACTCATAACACTCACATCCCACAGAGTGTCTGATCACAAATTATAGACATAGCTATGGGTCCTGCTGAAACAGGACCCCTCGAGGTCCTCGAATGACGGACAGGAGACGACAAGAGGGACGAGGCTTCTCAGAATGCCAAGGCAACCGCAGTCTCCACTTCCAGGCATCAAACCTCACTCGAAGCATGATCAATTTCCCATCCCCACACGCCCGGAAGAACTAGTGGACCGTAACCTTGTCCCCTGCAGTGGCCAGCTAGCCATTTGTATCCAGCACTGGTTGCCAATGAGCAGAGACCTGTGGCTCTGCAGAGGCTAAAACCAGTTTGAACCAGAATGTAATCCACCCATAGCATACCACCCTACATCACAGCTCTGACACTCAACATTAGGAACCAAGCTAGGCAATACACCATGTCACAGCGGACCACGATCAGATCGCTGGATGTCTCATAAAGCATTAAAAAGCGAAGACATCCGAAATACCGTCCATACAGAAACGGTGCAACCCCTGGGAATGTGCCTGCGGTCACAACCCACAGAACTGCAACATCTGAGCAGCAACCCCACGTACCTGTTCCTTCTTAACTGGTACCACTATCCACATCAGGCGAAGGAATCACCTTCAAACAAGTTTCTGGGCATATCTATGCACTGACTTCAGGCTTCCCAGACACAACCAAAAGTACACAAACTTCTCTTTGTCTGTAGGACGCGAAACACGCCACAAAACTAAACACTGGCAGCTCATGGCCACACAGGACCCGTCTGTCTTGGTTCAGCAGAAACAGTTTCCCAGCTAGTAGTACCTGACCAGGTCAAGGGCTTCTAAATGTCTGAGTTCCACCGAGTACCCTTGGGTCCTGCAAGAGCAGCCACCTGCTCGGAGGTACCCATCGCCAGTTCTTTTCGATGCCACTGCTCGTGATAAGTAGTCAACTGGGAGCCCAGCCTTCTCCTCACTGGCGGTGGGGCAACTGACCACCTATTTCTTTCTTTTAGACTGTTAACCAGTGTGGTGCCAGATAGAATTAAGGCATGGAGCGTGTTTGGCACGATCGACCTGGAGCATTCCTCCATCAGTTCATCGTCGTTTCGTGTAATTAATTATGTTGTATTTGGTTTTGGTTGTTGTGTGTGACATAAAAACGGGTGCAGACTTTTCACAGACTGTCTGAATCTGGTACTGTGCCTCCCACTGCTTGGTGCGGTATGCGTCTACTCTGTAGACAGCAGCTGTCTGCATCATCGGTATTGTGCCTCCCCAGCTGTGGTGACGGTAGTGGAGCGCAGCTCGATAGAGAACAGCTGCCTGATCTCGTCTGGTGCCTCCCCCCAGACGCTGCTGGTGCGTATGACGGGTCACTGAGAGCAGCTGTCGTGACATCCTCGTCCTGTCCTGTGACAGGACCTGTCTGGGCAGAGGGCACGCCCCAGCTGCTGGGTGCAGGGCGGACCACGAGAGGACGGACCTAACGGGTCAAACTCCACCAAACACAGGCGGGTACACCAGAAACAGCGGAGAAGGTTGACTTGGTCCGATTGACTCCTGAGGAACGGCGGAAAGACTGAACGCGGATCAAGCCGTTGCTGCAGATTACTCCGACCGGCCTATGCAGGAGGCAGAGTGGCCCATAAGTGTCCGAATCTGGCTCGAAGACTAAGTTGGTCAAGATGAGGAAAAACGCACTTGGTTAGCTAGCCGTTCTTTGTTCGTGCAGTATGCGAGCCACCCCTCTACGGCGTCTGAGAGGCTGAGGACCTTTGTCTGCAAGTAGCAATAGACCTCGGGGATGCCTGGGTAGCGGCCCAGCCCTGACCTTTAATGATACCAACAGTGGCCAGCCAATCGTTCCTATTCACAGACAGACGTGTGCATTTTGGAAAATTCATTTAAAGTTAAACGAACAGGCATTTTATGATTTGCGAGAAGTTTATGTTAGTTAAAGGGAGTGTGCCTACTCACATTGGTCATGTGGAGTTGTTAACACTAGTCTGTAGAACATATTTTTCTGGATAGCCATGTACTTCATTTCCCCAGATTCACTATAGTTGCTGAGATATTCCAAATTCGCCAAGATCATTCCGGCAGAACAAAAATATCCATATTCGCCAGAAAGCTTTCGCTACTAGAAGCATTGCCCTTAAATTACAAATCTAGCATATATTGTTAGCGCTGGCCAATAGAAAACAACTCGTGAGCACTGATAGTAGCAGCTGCCGAACAGAGCCTCGATAACTACAAACAAACCCATACGTTGTTCGTATGGGTTTGCTTATTGTCTTTGGTGCGCCATTGTAGGAATCTTCGTTACTCTGTTTATAGTGGCGATCGTTTATGAGTTTTAAAACAAAACAAATCCCAAACAGAATATAAGTAAAAATTAAACTAAAGGGGCTCCAGACGTGAATTTTATCGTAACCAATGATCAACACCAATAGCTTCTTTACCGGTCCTCACTAGAAAAAGGTATATTGACCATTCAAAAGGCAAGTAAAGAGGCACACCTCCCTTGGACCCACAGCATAGGCGAACATAAAGCCGGACCATGAACTTGGCTTTTATGGTTGAATTTGGACAATATGTTGTTTTTTCGTCGGAATACTGTGCATTGTTCTGAATTCCCTGCGGGCGGTACTAGCTTTGCTATCTGTCCGGAGGGATTCCGTGCAAAAAATACCAACAAACGCTGGTGGATGTGCAAAAAAAGCAGGGAGTGGTGTGACCCAAATCGATTGCTGTCTCAATTACGTTTGAGAGTTGTTGTATTTAACGTAAAGGGGTCACATGGGAAAGGGATGGGCATTGGGCACTCCTGTCTACTTATTAATGGGTGGGAAACTAAACAAAAAGGTGATGTTGACCAGAGTGTTGTCCCGTGTGCCTCCAGCTGCCGGTGGTTGCCATAGTAACACACTTCTATGACGAGAACGGGGCTCCGCACGTGCGGGTGCAACCTCCGAGCTCTGAGCTCGGAGGCTCCGATTGTACGGAGCTGTTCACATCACAGATCGACATGGGACCGACGCGAGGTAGGTCAGCACTGCTCTGAGGAGCGGCCCGACTGTACGGCGCTGTTCACATCACAGATCGACATGGGACCGACGCGAGGTAGGTCAGCACTCAGGGCAGTGTCGGTCGGTCTCCGTCACCACGGCCGGCTCTGTAGGATCGGAGAAATGTTGTTGCTTTTGTTTTGACGCTGCACTTTTTGTAAAATTTAATTATTTACTTGCTGACTTAAAAGTTGGAAGTAAGTGGCAATTACGTGCAAAGTTATTGCCAAAGTCGTGCTGGTGACATTATATTTTTTCAATATAAAAATTATTCATCATCGTACCAGGATTTTGCTCAGGGTGGGGGGGGCACGCTCGGAAAAAATTCAAATTTTGCCCTAAATTCATTCTATCTAGTGTGAAATCACATTTTGCTCCTCAGCATCGTTGCTGACCGGGGGGAGGGGTGTGGTCGGTGTTTTTCAGAGTAGATCTCATTGTATCTAGTGTGAAATTTTATTTCGCTCGAAGTGTTCCCAGGGGGCATGCCCCGGCCCGCCCCCTCGTTGACTACGTCCCTAAATAGATAATGACTCATAATAAAGGAAAAAATATATCATATTTGTTACCATCGCAGTCAATCCTGTCGTGAAAAATGGTAATATTATAAAATCACTGGATTTTACCTTATTTTACCTACTTTGTGAAATTTCATAACTTTATATTTTTATAAAAAAAATATTATATCACATGAAGCTATGGTTTCTGCTGATTCTGGTGATATACAGGTTTATATGACTCACATGATTAAGATAGAAGATATCGCCACTGGAAATGAGTGGTTTGCCCGACATCGAAAATATGCCTGAGGCCATAACTCGATAACCGTTCGATGGACGGGGCTGACAATCCCACAGCGTGAATCTACGGCCCCGACACGCAGTTCAATCGAAATCTGCGATGTGTATCGTGTTATGTCTAGTTCGATCTATCGTGAACCAGCTGCGTCCGGTGCATGTCGTTCTGTTTACCGTGCCGGGAGATCCGGGGGGCGTGTCTGTGTCGGCCACCACCGCTCGGGTCAGGGTAATGTTATGATGTCTGTTGGCCGACTCTGATGGAGCGCTGGGCCCGACTGTTAGTCTGTGGTGACATACATCCAGGGGCGCAGCCAGACCTTCGACAAGGCGGGGGCATGGCATCCCCAGGGCCCCCCTCGGGAGAGAGCTCCCCGAAAAAATGCACGAAAAAATATCATCCCGGATTTAGGCCACTATGTTTTGCAGGGCCCCTAAATAGTCGCAAACAGGGACTTCGCCGATAATTTGTAGTGTGAAATTCTGCCCAATGGGGGGAGGGGGCACGTGCCCGCTCTGCCCCCTGACTGCGCCCCTGCATACATCTGGCAGTCGTGGCCATGCTCATGTCACCAGATCACGGTGACATGACAGAGGACATTTTACGTCCGGTCTGACGTTTAAAGTGCAGCCCGAGTCGCTGCGCTGGAGCTTTCTTTACACATGTCACGCTATGTTTTGGGAGCTGATTGACCTTTATTGATGCTGTCCTGTCATGACTCATGTGTAATTCATCATGTGAAAATATTCCCGAGTAAATGAGAAAGAAAGAAAACTGTAAAACTGTTTGAAAATATGTTTATGTTTTGATGCAACATATTTCCAAAATGTTTGTCAGCTTAATGAAGATATTTGTATCCTGTTAGCTGATGATTCGATAGATATTATTTTCCTTTTATTCCGATGTCCGTTCCAAGGCCACCTCCAGGCGCCTCACTAAGATAACAGACGTACTACATGATGGCGATACACTCCAGAAAGTTGGCCTTGACTATTGTAATTGGCAACTGTAAGTGGCTCCATCAACTCAATGGAGGGTAGATATATATCTTAAGCAGTTACGACGCCTGTAAGTCGCCACCAATTGAGAGCAATAGACGCTCCATGAGGCGGTCAGGCAGTGTACAGATGCCGGTAGCCGTCCGCTGAGCCGCGCCAGTGGCAGCTGTACAGCGCGCGCTGTCCGCACGCTGACGGAGGGCATGGCCGGCTTCCGTACACTGTTTTGGACCCGCCAGTGACATCTCAGGCCTGGCAAGGGCGCTCTCAATTCAATTTTGAGATGTGAATAAATCACTTCAGACTGTCAACTATCTCTGATCTTAGAATTTTTGGTTATGTTAAGTTCCGAAAAATAGAAACGGTTCATTACAATTATAAGCTTATGATGATTTCAAAAACTTACAGATATATGATGGTGACTTACACGGTTAATGTGCGTCAAGGACTTGAAGTCGCATCTTTACAACTAACTGTCTTCCAGAGGAAAAAATTGTCATTAAATGTGCTTTACCTATGGCTTCTATTTTCAATGTTCGGTGATGATATCATTCGATGCGTATCAATGAAACAAACACAAGGCCAAAATATATTTTCTACTCTTTAATGATTCCATCAAAAGTTGTTGCTTTCAAAATAATTCGGTGATTTATAAAATGATTCAAACGTGATGGATTATCTTGACTTACCTATTGATCTGGGGCAAATTCTGATGCAACTGCAATAACATAAAATTCGAGTATATTTCTAGCTTTTTTATCGGCGCGTTACTAACTCTTTAAGTTATCAAGGTATCGACGGTTTTAGCAAGGGCACATATATATGACCAAAAGTTGGCCTTTGGTGACCTCAATATCGACTTAACCTCTAAAAATAGATACTTTCGATAGAGCTTGTCTCTTGCTATCTAACAGCATGCTTTTCAAGATCTGGTGAGGGGGCAGCAAAAATCACTTATTCCCAGGCAGTTGGTGGTTGGTGCGAACCCCCGGCAGTGCTCGGGACGCGAGTTAAGGCATTCTGCACCCATCTTATATTATCCACATCTCTATATGACCTATAAATATATACAATTATTACAATGTATTATTTTACATTACACATACAATTGTTGTCCTGTTGGTGAAACGTATAGTACAACAATACAAATATAAAATACAACACAATTTGGGAGATAGCTGGGGCATTCCATGACAGATCGACCTAGAAAATCTCGAAATAACACCCTATATCTCAGATTTCAATACAACTGTATCTAAGGGGTTATCTGAGCTGTAGATTTAAGCTGTGACATTTTCAGCCTCGTCCGTCAAACGGCTTTTGAGTTATAGCCTCAGGCATTATTCGATTTTGCTCAAACCTTTAATTTTCAGCGGGCGATATCTCCCATCTAAAATATGGGAGTCATATAATCCTATATATCATAAGAATCATCATAAACCATAGATTGATGTGATTTAACATTTTTTCGAAAATGCCAAAATTGTGAAATTTTCAAACGCGATTTTAAGTAAAATCACGTTTTTGAACATGTGGCCACTACAAATTATGATGTTTTTCCTTGCCAGCATTAGCTTAAATAAATATCCCATCGATAGTAAAAATATTGGAGATAGACTTTTTCTCTAAATATTTTATTTATATTTTTGAATATATAAAAATAATGGTCACCAGCACGCATTTGATAATAACTTTGCACGCAAGTGTGTTGGAGAGCTTAACTGATCAACATTATATTTTCCTCATCGAGCTGCATTTGATGATACATAACATGACCCTTGCAGGTTCGTCCTTGACTTCAAGGTCACGTGACTTGAGGTCACCCCGTGCAGCCAATGTCAGATCGACCCAAATATAACACTCCTTTCTCATATTTTGAGGAAAATATGTTCTGGGGGTTATCTGGGTCGTAGCTTCACGCTGTTAAATTTTCTGCCTCGTCTGTTAAATGGTGTTAAAGTTATAGCCTTAGGCATCTTTTCGGTGTTGCGTAAACCTCGATTTTTTCAGTTGCGAAATCTCCCATCTAAATAAATATGAGTCCATATAAAAACCTATATGTAACAATCAGGCATAGATTGTAGATTTAAAATGTGAGATTAACATTTTAGGAAAAATTCAATAAAATAAATAAATATCTTTAAAACGCATTTAAAGTAAAATAATGTTTTTTGTGTGACCTTGAGGTCAAGGAGCAGGCTGCCAGGGGTCATGTTATGCATCATTTAATACAGATCACTGAGGCAAATATAGTGCTGTTCAGTTACGCTCTCTAGCACTTTTACGTGCAAGGTTATGATCAAATACGTGCTGGTGACCATTATTTTTTCCAATTCAAAAATATAAATAAAATATTTAGAGAAAAAGTCTATCTCCAATATTTTCACCATCGAAGGTTTATATATTGAAGTCAATGCTGGCAAGAAAAAACATCATGATTTTTGGTGGCCACATAACAAAAAACGTGTTTTTACTTAAAATCGCGTTTTAAAATTTCAAAATTTCCAAAAAATGTTATATCACATAAATCTATGACTTATGATGATTTTTATCATATAGAGGTTTGAATGACTCCTACAATTTATATGGGAAATATCGCCTGCTGAAAATTTAAGGTTTGAGCAAAATCGAATAATGCCTGGGGCTATAACTCGAAAACCATTTGACGGATGGTGCTGAAAATGTCACAGCGTGAATCTACGGACCAGATGACCCCATAAATGCAGTTTAATCGAAATCTGAGATGTAGGGTGTTATGGCTTGGTCGATCCGTCATGGAATACCCCAGCTGTCCTTATGCGAAACAATATTGCTACCCCCCCCCCCCCCCCAGTGAAATCCCTTACAGGAGGCCCTGAAGACATGTGCACATGTTTCATCCCTCTACGATATTTGAATTATACGGAACTCAGTCGACCGGTGGATTCCTTTAACGGTTGGCGAAAGATTGAAATGTTGATTGGGCAATACCGTGGACTCTCGCGGTGACCCGCTCTCGGCAGATCTAGACATGTCAAAGGTCTTCTGAGATGGACCATTTGTAATACCCGCTGAAATTTCGCAAACACACTGGATTTCGCTTTCTTGCGAATCAAGCGTGAATTTGGACGCCATATCTTATTGCGATCCTGTCTGTCCGTGTTCCAGGAGCGCCCCAGCCGGCGGCGGTGGCGGCTGAGCCGGTGTCCGGCCCGGAGCAGCTGCTGCCGTTAGCGGTGATGGGAGGGGGTCGGCAGGACAGCCCGTCACCAGCAGCGGCGGCAGAGACGGCGGCGCCGGGGGAGCAGGGTCTGTCGATGCCCAGCGGAGACGAACTGCTGGCCACAGCCTCTCCGGCCCCTCGGCCAGCGTCTGCTGACCTGGTCCCGACCAGAGACCCTGTGTCGGTCCCACCAGCAGCCGCGTGGCTGGCCTCGGCAGGCCGCTGCTGGTTTTCAGCAGGTTCCTCTTGCTGTTCCTCGGCAGCCGCTTGGTCCTCAGGCAAGGCCCCGCGCTGCCTTCGCAGGGGTCGCCGCTGGGTCTCAGGAAGGTCGCCGCTGTCTCGGTCAGGGTCGTGCTGCTGGCAGGATCGCCGCTGGTCTCTCAGCAGGGTGCTGCTGGTATCATAGCAGGGTTCGCGTGTCTCGGAGACCTGCTGTCTGCCGCCTCTGCCCAGCTTCTGTCAGTGGAGAGCCCTGTATATACACCGCCCGACCGGTTACCGGCCGGAGGAACTCTCATGTCGGCCGGGACGAACGTCCTGCCAGCGGGGACCACCGTTCTGCCAGCCGGAATCAGCCTCCTATCGGACGGTAAGCGGATGCTTTATAATGTGATGTGCAGCATGATTATATGAATTGTATGGTTGGATGCCCAGACCACCCCTTCCCTCCCCTGCTGCTATGGTGTGCATCACCTGATATACGATACGACGGATGTGCGTTTGTCGATTGTCGAGTACACAAGACGTTTTAGCTTGGGCTGCTGTGCGGACAGGTGGCGATACGATGGTGCAGTTTGTGCGTCAGACGACCGCCGGTGAGCTGGAGCCGGTGTCGGTGGCCGACGCCGCCCTGCTCTTCAGTCAGCCAGGCACCTCCTATCAGGTACGCAGTTCAGTCAGCCGGGCACCTCCTATCAGTCACGCAGTTCAGTCAGTCGGGCACCTCCTATCAGGTACGCAGCACGCGGTGCGGGAAACGCAGTCCGCCTGGCAACTGGTCTCTTCGTGGTATACATGTTTTGTAGGGTCCTAGGATTGCTTCGGAGCTGGGGTGCTGAGTGGAAAATTATGGCTAAAATAAGCATAAAGAGTGAAAAATTCAACATAAATACTTATGCGTTCGACTTATCAATACCCAATCACTATAATTTGTGATTATTATGCCTATGTCAATTACTACCTGCATAGATAATGTTACCTGACTTACCCTCCACAGACTGTCTCTATCATTGCATCCATAAATCAGTATCAGGGTTCAAATAATCCAATACATGTGCAAATAAGGAGTGGAAAATCAACAGTAAAACTCGAGGAAGAGTGATACAATAGTACTCATAACGTGTCATTTTCCACCCAAGTTTGTCATGCTAGGAAACTGTGTTTGTATTGCTTTACATGTTCCTATATGTATGAGTTATTAGTAAGTATCGTTCATTCTCGTGAGCTGCAGCATGGTTAAGCAATACTGTTTTGCGTGTTCAGTTCATGGCTTACATAACGCGCTGACAGAACTGAGCTCTCTTACCAGGCGGGTGGCAGGCGTTGTTGTCACGCAGCCATGTACGGGCTGTTACAGATCCTGTCCGGAGCGGGCCCTCCGACCGTGGCGGCAGCGGAGGAGGTGCCTGGGACGGCCCAGTGACGGCAGCGGAGGAGGTGCCTGGCACGGCCCAGTGACGGCAGCGCTGACGGTGACGGTGGGCGGGCCGACAGTACTGGCCTGCTGCGGCCCTCAGTAAAAAAATAGCCGGTCCAAATAAAGCAGCCGTCAAAGCGGGTGCCGTTAGGTAAGCGAACCACGGTCTGATGTCACGGAGCCATCGGACGCTTTGCCTCTGTTCCGCCTGCAGCTGTCCGCGGCGCCTCGCACACAGCCTTTTACTCGTGGAACGAACAGACCCTAGACAGCAAACGCGGAGGTAGGCCATCCACTCTTCTAGGCGCCGCTGACGCCGCGAACCTCGGCCTGGCGCCAATAGAGCTTAATCAGCGGACCAACATAGCAGTGCGTCTCGCACGGACTGGCCGACAGCATCTGAGATATCTGGCGGAGTCTTGCTCTCTCGGTGCTTCGCAAGCCCTCGAGTGGATCCTGGCGCCGACTCAGACTGTAGACCTCACAGCGACTCGGGCTGTTGTTTTTAATGAGTAGATACAGGTGGTTTTCTGTGCCTCGAGCATGTGTCTCTATGTAAATACGCGGATCCTGCGGGTCGTGAGCCAGTAGCGGGTCGAGACTCAGCTCGAGATGTATGGAATTATGATCGAACATTTCATTATAGCGTCGACAAGTATACCAGCAATACAGTCCGCAATATATCGCGCTGCAAGACTCCGGTGTCACCAATTCGACTCGCGTGCTCCTATCGAGCTCTGTTCGGCGCCTGGATGGTTCTGGTAGGTGAGTATTCCGGTTTTATGATGTCGCTAGAATGTGCTCGTTGGAGGGTCTGTGATAGCGCGAATCTGGTTCATGTCCCCTGTTTGGGTTACTCTGTGGCGAGATATGGACTCTCGTGGATATTGTCTCGTGATTGTGTTCGTGCGCCGTGGGATAGTTGCGCTGCTTCCGCTCGCTAAGAAGGGCTGCGTTCTGATGATGTCGGAATATGGACCATCAGTATTATGGAGTGTAGTTATTCTCATTATCGAATACGAAGCTGTTAGATCACATATTCTATCTCAACGATGCACTATTCTCTTCTCAGGTGACTACCGCTGACTAGTTGGTGACTAGAATGCTATGCGATGAGTGTTGTGCACATATGCTGATACGAGAGTCTCTTTTGATTATATGAGTCTGACAGGAGTTGCGCTGAACAGTTTGCGGTCGTGTCATCAGTGACAGAGAGTTTCGCTCGGACGCTGACAGATGTGTCCGCTCGCTCTCAGAAGTTCACTGCTCGGATTCACCCGTGCTCGATTGTCCATGTGGGTTGGAATGTTCCAACACGTGGTGCAAGCCTTGTGGATTCTGGCACTGAGAGGTTCAGCGCATGCGCATAGCGATCAATCGGGCGTGTGCGAGGGTCTACCCTGGTTCCCGCGTTCTGCCATTTGAACCTTGATCTTATTTAGCGTCCGTAGTCCTTATCCTGTGGCTCGGCTTTGCGCTCCTGTGCGTGATGCGTGCTTCATTGACCTGCCTCATAGAACCGACCACTGTTACCCAGGCAGCTCACTTAGTAGCTCCCGTCAATCGTGGTCCTGTAAACTGATAAACCTCGTCTAGAAGCGCCCTAGTGAACTCGAGAGCCGGCCGGCCTGCCGTGCGGAAAGTATGGACGTCTAGATACGTGACTCAGTTGAGCGTATAGGCTCAGATATTACGCGTGGAGGATCCGAGTAGCCTGGCACTCAAGACGCCTTGAGCACAGCGATTAGCGGGTTAATACGCCATAGAGCTGGCGTCGTATGTAGCGCGTGCTGGGATAACAGTCTGGCATACAATATGCGTACGGCCGTATATAGGGAGGAGTAATCCAGTGAACTTCGGGCTCGTATTAGATGATGTACTCAGTGTAGAGAGTGTCCTCTCAGGGCAGGCCGACACGAGTCCTATGTGCGTGCCTGACTGGCCGGCTCGCTGGCGTGCAAGAGCCCGCGTTTGATGCTCCGGCCAGAGTACATGCCTCCATTGGACAGATGAGCCTCTTGTCAAATAAGTTAGACCTCACAGTGGAGATCAGTGTGAAAGGCGCCTTCACCGTGAATATATAGGCGATTCGATGTACTGAGTCATCACAAATAATAGTATGAACATTCGAGTGAGCTCCCCAAAGACGATACTTCATGTGGATTCTGATCTGTGGGATTACGAGTTTCTCACGAGCAATTTACCCCGACATTGGACAATCCTCCTCTGAGTAGCATGATGAAGCGCATTATTAGCTGTTTTTCATCAATCAGCACCACTGACTTTTAAGACTCATGTTCAAAGAAGCATCTCATCGAGCTATTGAACGCTTAAGAATCTCAGCATACCCTAACATATGTGTATATTTTGAGATTGAGTCCTTAGGGCGTATAATATTATTGATGCGCCGGTGCGTTTCAATACTTGGCTGATCGGTGACCGTGAAATCTTATGGCTCTTTCCAAGAGTCCTAAGAGAAGTATCTCCAAAGCGCACACACATAGTATATATGGGTGCAGAATATTCAGAGGATACAATATACTCGGGATGCGAATGATATTCCGGACTTTCATTTATTATGCGAAGCATTGCTGAGTGTGTAGTAACGTAATACCAACCAAGTTTTTTGCCAAAAAATGTTATTTGACTCTAGATGCACCGTTTTAGTAGTTCGCTCAGTCTCTGCTTTGTACATATATGAACTTTGAAGTCTACAGTGTCGACTGTGTTGTTTCTACCTTCTCGCTTTTCAAGTGGCGAGTGGATCTCGATACTACTTTAGTCATAATACTTATGCTCGAGTGCGCAACGTCATGAATTTATATTTTTTCCGAGAAATAGAAGCAATATTATATGTCAAAGTCTGGAATCGCATCGTCCTGCAATTCAGCCGAGAGAGAGTATTGATATCGCGAATTCATTTCATATAAGATCACTTGTATTGCATCATTTTTTGTTGTCGATAGTAATAGGCGAAGATCCCATTTAAGTGTGGATATGTCCCTTCCGTTGCCAAAAAATTTAATGCTGAAGCAGATTGAAACTTCCATTATCTTTAGAGCGACTTACCAACAGGATCGATTTATCAGTGACATTTCTTTGTCTTGTGGGGGAGACTCTGTGGAGCTCGAAGTTGAATATACCTCATTATGAGTCACTGTATCTCGTCGACTGATTGAAATGAATAAAGTTGTCATTTTGAGTGGGAGAGTATGGCAAACAGTCGACAAAGATCCTTCATATTCAACGTATCTCTCACTCTCTCGTATCTATCTAAAGTGCTCTGCAATTGTAGCTTGTGCGGTCGCGTTCACGTGGTGATTAACTGGCTAGGGTGATTTCTAAATACTTCTGATTCGGCTCAGAAAGCTGTGACGGTAGTGTTCATGAATGGACTTCTACCGAGATATGCAAAATGGGTGGGATTGAGCGAGTTGACGAGCTCAGGTGCGGGATATCCACGCTCACTCGCTACAATCTTAACCTTGATCGGAGGTAATAGTTTAGCAGAGCGTTTGTCTTGTAAGCTCTCCACGATAGGTACCTTCCACAGCAGCCTTCGGACACAATTACCCTTCGTCCCTACAAGCCTGATTATACGGAGAGAGGCCTAATTTACACCGCATATCTCTCTTCTGTCAATAATACTCTCGTTTTTACGGCGCTTGAGGCGACCCCTAGTACCACATTTGTGATTTCTCACCAATATATGACTCGCGTTCCCTCATGGCCCAATCGGAGTGTCTAGTGTCTGAGAATCTGGCACTAGTTTATGTCAAACCTTTCATTGTGAGAATATCGATCGCAAGTTGCTTCGCAATCTCAGAATACAGCCACGTAAATGGAACGCGAGCGCTCAGGCGCGATAATTTATTCCCTATTTCATTACGAATCCATTTGTTGTTCTTAAGTGAGTAGAGACTCTTCTGTGGGCAGGAACATAACGCGCATACGCCCAACGTCCCCCTATAGATCGATTATGTACGCGCACACAGAGACGCTGCATCCAAAGCTTCTGTCGCTTACTGCGGTGGTTACGCCCCTGAGCCACTTTGGGTGTGCCAAAAAACAATTGTTAAAACGAGGTATTGAGTTTATGTGGCGCTTCAACGTGTCGATCTCAGGCGCTCTCCATATTTACTCCCCAGTTCTCAAGGACACCGAATGGCTCGCGCGCTGATAGCCCCAACATTGGAAGCTCTATGACCCACTGTTTGGGAACCACTTGCTTTAAATTTAAATCAAAGTTGATTTTGGCTAAAAGGTGGTGCTAGTTTTCTCATTTATTTTGTGTGTACTACTATACTATTGAGCGTGATGGCTAGTGAATTGCCTTGCCGGTAGAGGTTCCTCAAAAAGGCTTTTAAGACTTAGTGCGATAAATGGCTCAATACAATAAGATTCTCTCCGACAACCGAGGGGTATACTCATAGTTCTTGCAATATATGTGGCGAACTTACTTGCGCTTGTGTGCGCTCAGCCCACTAGCTGATGTGCCCCCAGTAAAAGCTCAATCCTAGAGGAGCGATGAAACATCTCAGTGGTATCCAGAGAGCGACCATCACTCTGTATAAGACAAGATCGGCGCGCCCAGAACACTTTCTATATATATAACGTCGCGGGACCCTGAACTTGATGCATTTGTGCTCTCCTCGCGTAGTGTGGAGCCTCATTATAGACTAATAGGTGAGCTGTCTTATTCGAGATACGATAAATATCCATTCCAATACTCTCAACCAGATCTCCATTTTGGGTGGAACACATATCTCATATCGGTCTCTACAAAAGTGCCATGCTATCTCAGTTCAAAACCGTGAACTATTCCTAGGTGAACGTTTCGACTCAACACAGGACGTGGGCCGGGGGCCCTTTTTAGAAGACACTGTTTCGTGCCCCAAAGGGGGCATGAAACTTTAACTTCGCCAAAGATATGTCATACCCGCTGACGTTAGAATTGCGTCATACACAGATTCTGCCGCAAACTAGATGTAACCATTGCATGAGTTAAAGGAAATAATTCACCCTCAACATGGGTTTTGAACTGAGATAGCAGTTTTGTAGCCCGTGTTGAAAAACCCTATATGCAAGTTTTCTGGGCTGAAAGGGCTCTCCAGCCGAATATATTTGACTTTTGTCGAAGGAATGTGGGCCATAAATAAAGATGTCAAGTATGTGGGCCTTTCTACTACCTGGCAGAGGCTATACAGTAATCTTACTCCGCGGACTTACTTTCGAATATGTGTTGGCTGAGCCACGTTTTGACGTTGCGGAGAGTACGCATATAGTTTTGATAAAATTAATAATGTACGTCCTTCTGTCTCGAATCGGCGCGATGTATGGCTATTTTTGACATTATCAAAAGAAGTTGTATTTCAAAATATAGTCAAATCGTGTTTGAAAAAATTAAATGTGAACTTTTTTCTTTAATAGTACTGAATTATCTTAATTAATTCATTCATTGTCTTGAAGTGTGTTGCATGAAGGCTAGCAAAGAGAAACATGCCCATTTTCATCGGATATCCATCTATCGCCAAAACAAATGCCAGATCCGTTTTTGCAGCTCAAAATGCACCGCACAGCCAAATTTCAAGATAACTTTCAATGTGACCTATTCCCTTGAAACCAATTGCGCCGCCGAGATACGCGAAAATTTGAGTCGTCAGGGCCAACGTCGGCCTGACGTCGGCTGGACCTCGACATGGTGGACATATCTGACGTGTATCCGACGTCGGACCCATGTCGGCATGCCGCTGCCGCGATGCCGATATCTGCCGACGTCGAAATGTGTATTGGGGAGCAGGGGTGGATCCAGGTATTTTTTTTGGGGGGGCGAACCCCCAAAAGTCTCACACAATTATGCAAACTCATGGGATTGCGCTTGCTTATGCATTAATAATTGATTTAAAACAAATTTTCCCTTGTAAAAGTTGTTAAGATTTTCTATTATCTCAGGAAATGTGTCAAATTTGCGCCGATTTCAGATGGTTGGGGGAGGGCATGGCCCCTGCCCCCCACCCCTCTCCGGATCCGACCATGCATGTTGGGGAGGAACAGATTAGAACACCTCCTTTCCACTTGGAGCAGACTAAGCTTTATTCATTCCATCAACTGAAGTGACAAAAGTACAAATTTGCTTTTGTGATTGTTTGCAAATTGCGATACCAGCACGGCTAAAGTATGCGCATTGCGCATGGATAATGGAGTAGAGAGTTTATCTTCTTTTACTCCATGTCCATAGTATGCGTTTGAACGAATAAAAAGTGACTGCTTTAAAGTGGAGCAACTTGAAGAATGAGTTTCGATATGAATGCACATTTAGGAAATTCTTAAAAGTAATGTGGAAATGAGATTATTGCGTTAAAATATTGATTTTGACGTAAGGGGACATAGCGGCATAATTATATCCCGCGCCAATATAGCTCACATCACATTCGGCGACACATTCGCGGAGTATTTGGATTGGCTTCAAAATCGATACACAGATAGATCATGACCTAGTGATCATTCTGGTGAAATCTTAGAGTCGTACATTTAAAGGAAATAGTTCACCTTTAACATGGGTTTTGAACTGAGATAGCAGTTTTTAAGCCCGTGTTGAAAAAAAAAACTGACTGCAAGTTTTTGGGGCTGAAAGGGCTCTCCAGCCGAATATATTTGACTTTTTGTCGAAGGGTTGTGGGCCTCACACACTCTCTGCAAGGCACGGTAACGAAGATAAATCATATAGCCGACTATACATTCGAATCTGATTGACTGAGCCACGTTTGACGTTGCGGAGAGTACGCATATAGTTTTGATGAAATTATTAATGTACGTCCTTCTGTCCTGAATTGGCGCGATGTATGGCTTTTTTGACATTATGAAAAGAAGTTGTATTTAAAAATAAAAAAACTCCAAGGTGAACTATTTCCTTTAAGTTCAAAGGATTTAGAGCAGGTCAAAGAGGTAATAGGTCAAACAGCAGACTATCGGGATTTACATCAAAATTGATATACTGGTAGACCATCAGAGTGCGATTCAATATTGTATTATCACGCTAATACAATATTGAGTCACACATTCAAAATCAAAGGGCTTATCGAGCAGGTCAAAGAGGTCAATGTCAGACAGCGGACTATTAGGATTTACATGTAAATTTGCACTCTGCTAGATAATGGCCTCCTTATCACTGACATAAAATCTTACACTCTAACGTTAAGATAAACGATTTCTAGTAGACCCTGACCACATCCCCGCCCAGACAGTCAGGGTGGTGGCGGGCGAGTCTGAGGTCAGCGTCAGAGCAAAACTTGCTGAGGTCAGGGTTAGGGAGGTTTTGGTGTAAGACTGAGGTCAGGGTCAGATTCAGGGAGGTATCTGGGCGAGGCTGAGGTCAGAGGTTAAATAGGTGTGTTGGAGCGATGCCGCAGGCCAGGGTCAGGTCAGAAAACAGACATGTGCTTCGGATCCCAAAAAACGGATCTCGGGATCCGATATGTGGGATCATGGTCCCGATCCGTGGGATCACTGGATTCCACTCTACAAATTCTGTCGATGGGATCCACTGGGTCATAGATCGTCTTCAATATTGTCGACAGACCGCATGGATCCGAGATCGCAGGCACCATTTTGCATGAGATGCCACTGGGATCTCCAATCCGCCATTATTACAGAATGTTTTATTTCGGAACCAATTATTTTAAGTATTGTCAGTACTTCCATTCTTTGTTAATGCAACTAGCATGGGTTTCATGCTTTTTAGTTCGTTTTGTCAGAGAAATTCTATAATATGCATTCATATGCCAAGTTGCGAACCTGTTTGGATCCAAGATCGTTGGATCATAGCAGACATGTGCTTGGATCTGAAAGAAGGATATATGATCCCAGAGAGATCTCTCGACAAAAACGCAATGTATGGATCTATCGATTCCCACTGGATACCCGACCAAAAATACAGCGGTGGAACACTTGGGATCCCAGTGATTCCCTCGATTGATTTAGGCATTCGATCTTAGATCCATAATATTCAATAAAAATGGATCTGATCCAATTCGGATCTTGGATCCGACGGATTTCTGACTTTAATGTATGCATAATTATATTATTACTTGACAAATATAACTTTAGGATACGGCCCATGCATAGTTACATTCAACGAATGAAAAATTGATGACAATTTCTTAAAATTATGGTCTCCGAAAATACATATTCTGTATAATTGACGGGAACGGGATCCCAGTGGGATTCCCAGTGGGGAAATGGTACCTGCGATCTCCGGATCCCGGCGGATCCGTTGACCAATTGCTGGAGACGGATCTATATCCCAGTGGATCCAAATAGACAAATTGATGAAGTGGATTATGATCCAGGTGGATCCGGGATCGGGAATCCGAAGACATGTCTGGATCATAATCCAATTTCATTGTTTATAATGGGATCCTGTGGGATCCAAGATCCGTTGCAAAATGTAATCGAGAGATCCACTGGGATCCAAGATCCACTGTTTTGATTTGTCGTGGGACCAAGTGGGATCATATATCCACCATTGCGTTTTGTCGAGAGATCCTCTGGGATCATAGATCAAACTTTCAGATCCATGCACATGTCTGGTCAGAAAGGTGTCGCACCTAGGTCGGGGTCAGGGTTAGGGAGGCGTCAGGCCGAGGTCGGGATCAGGCTTATGGGAGATGTTGGGACAAAGTCTTGGTCAGGGTGGTGGCGGGCGAGGCTGAGGTCAGAGTCAAGGAGGTGTCAAAGCGAGGATGAGGTCAGGGTCAGGAAGGTATCGGTGACAGGCTGAGGTCAGGGTCATAGAGGTGTCAGGGTGAGGCCGAGGTCAAGGTCAGGGAGCCGTCCAGCCAGGTCGAAATAAGGGTCAGGAAGGTGTCGTGGCGAGCCTGAGGTCAGTGTCAAAGAGGTATTGGGGAAGGCCGAGGTCAGGGCCGAGCAGGTGTCTGGTGGCGAGCATGAGATCAGGGTCAGGCAGGTATCAGGTCGAGTCTGAGGTGAGGGCCAGGGAGGTGTCGGGTTGAGGCTGAGGTCAGGGTCAGGGAGGTTTGGAGGCGAGGCTAAGGTCACAGTCAGGGAGATGTCAGGGCGAGGCTGAGGTCAGAATAAGGATGGTGTCGGGGCGAGGCTGAGGTCAGAGTCAAGAAGGCGTCGAGGCGAGGCTGAGGTCAGATTCAGTGAGATTTTTGAGCGACACTGAGGTCAGGGTCAGAGTCAGGGAGGTATCGGAGCGACGATAAGGTCAGGGTCAGAAAAGTGTTAGGTTGAGGCTGAGGCCAGACTCATGGTTGAGGAGGAGTAGGGCTGTGGTCGGGATCAGGGTCAGGGAAGTGTTGATACTAGGTCAGGGTAAGGGTGGTGTCGGGACTCGGGACGAGGCTGAGGTCAGAGTCAGGGAGGTGTCGAAGTGAGACTCAGGTCAGGGACAGAGTGGTGTTCGGCGAGGTTGATGTCAGGGAGGTGTCGCGCCGAGTTCGGGTTCAGCTGGTTAGGGAGGTGTCAGGACAAGGCTAGGTCAGGGTGGTTGCGGGCGAGTCTGAGGTCAGTGTCAGGGCGAAACTTGCTTAGGTCAGCGTTAGGGAGGTTTTGGCGTGAAACTGAGGTCAGGGTCAGATTCGGGGTGGTATCGGGGCGAGGCTAAGGTCAGGGTTAGAGAATAGAGAGGTACCTAGGCGATGCCAAGGTCAGGGTCATGGCCAGAAAGGTGTCGCGCTGAGGTCGGGTCAGGGTTAGAGAGGTGTCGTGCCGAGGTCGGGGTCAGGGTAAGGAAGCCGTCCGGCCGAGATCGAGATCAGGGCCAGGGTGGTGGTGGTGGGCGAGACTGAGGTCAGAGGCTGGTAGATGTCGGAATCAGGGTTCGGGAGGTGTCGGGACAAAGTCTTGGTCAAAGTAGTGGAGCCCGAGGCTGAGGTCAGAAGCTGAAGACATGCTCAGAGTGGTATCGGAGCGAAGCTGTGGTCAGGGTCAGGGAAGTGTCTTGAAAAAGCTAAGGGCCAGGCCGTGGCATTGGGGCGAGGCTGACGTCAGGGTCCGGGAGGTGTTGGGGCGAGACCGAGGCCTGGGTCTGGGAGGTATCAGGGGAACGCTGAGGTCAGGGTCAGGGAGCTCAGAGCTGTCTTAACTAGGGCAGTGTTAGGGCCAGGGATGGGTCGCGCTGATGTCGGGATCAGGATCAGGGAGGTGTCTGGGCGAGGCTGAGGTGAAGGTGAAGGTCTACTAGAAATCATTTTATTTGAACGTTAGAGTGTAATATTTTATGACAGTGACAGTGATGGTCATGCTCTATTGTTGTGCCTATTTTCATGCAAATCCCAATGGTCAGCTGTTTGACCTTGACCTCTTTGACCTGCTCTAAATCCTGTCATGTTGAGTGAACGACTCTAGTATTTGTTGTGAGTGATAAGAAGATCATGATCTACCAGTGTGCCAATTTTCATGCAAATCACAATATAGTCCGCTGTTTGACCTTGGCCTCTTTGACCTGCTCTAAATCCTTTTATTTTACATGTGCGACTCTAAGATTTGATGAGCGTGATAAGGAGGTCATGATCTATCAGTGAACTAATTTTCATGCAAATCCCAATAGTTCGCTGTCTGACCTTGACTTCAGTGACCTGCTCCTAATCCTTTGAACTTAAATGTACGATTCTAAGATTTCACCAAAATGATCACTAGATCATGATCTATCTGTGTACCGATTTTGAACTCAATGGAGCATAAGCACGTTGTGAGAAAAATACACCAAACGAAAGAGGAAATATTTATAGTTCTTAAAATAATAATATTTTTCATAACTACTCCCTTCTTTCTTAGCAATAAAGCAAGAAGAGCAAGAAGAGCGTTTACCGATACTATGAGTTGGTGAACGTCAACAGGCTATGAGTAGCTCTTCGCTAATGCTTAGAGATAGTAGAATTTATTTTGAGCTGCGATTGTGGAATGCTTATAGTTTTTTCGGACATGAAAAAAAAAACATGTGGTCAAGTAAAACTAGATGCATTTATTTTAATTTGGTTCCAACTTTTGGCTGCATTTATGTGAAGGAGCTATCAGGAAAGGAAAACTTGCTTAGGCTACTAAATAAAAATAAGCATTTTACAGTGTCACAAATTATTTTGCGACCAAAGGAAACAAAAAATGAAAAGGCCAAGAACAGGCCATTTGATTGTATTTTAGAATCTTTATGAAGAAAATAGCATTCTTATTGAAAGCCATGACGAGTGATCTTAAAGTGGTAGCATGTGACCGTACACCGCCTGAAAGCGTAGTTACGGTTTTACGCAAGATGGCAGTTTCGCCAGCCGCAATTAAATTAATGTTTTAAGACAAGGCCTCGGATAAAACATTTAAAGTTATCAGCATGATCAGAAAATCATACTGTTTCCCGGACACATAAAATGTTCAATATTTTGGTGACCTATATATACTCCATTCAAATAGTCCACGAATGTGTTTCCAGGTGTGAATATGAATGTTAGCTGAATTGGCACGTGTTAAAAGACTTGCACCACAGGGTAGCTATGCCGCTGCGACCCCATTGGCCGAGTTGTCTAATGACGGCGGCCATATTGGTGATCACAAGAGCAGTCGGCGGCCTGTGTTAAAGGATAGGCGGGCGGGCACCCAGGCTGACATTTTTACAATACATTGAGCGAACTACTGGTGGTAGCGCAAAATGGCTACCACCACAATGTTCCAAATTGAATTCAGAATAATTATAGGCGAAAATATTTTTTTTTCGTGCAAAAAAAAGGCCTAGAATCATTCTGCATTAAATTTGGAACATTGTGGTGGTAGTCATATTGCTCTACGACTAGTAGTTCGCTCAATATATTGTAAAATGTCAGCCTGGGTGCCCGCCCGTCTATCCTTTAGGCTTTAACACAGGCCGCCGACTGCTCTTGTGATCACCAATATGGCCGCCGTCATTAGACAAGTATTCCGGCCAATGCGCCTGAGTTCAGTGGCTTGCACTAAAAGGGTGTACGGTGTTCGCACTTCGCGATACCGTTTCGTGAACTTTGATGTCCCTTAGGGTCAAACTAGGTCAGCTATCAAAAAACTGATCGCATATTCGTAAATATTTGTGCCGTGTGCACTGTGCAGTTGCGATACGTGTGGTGGTGCACACCGGCCATCTACCGAGTGATCTCTGACTGCTGTTTGGCTGCAGCGGCTCATAGATGGCAGGACCGTATGACTGTGAGCGGAAGTGGGATACGCGGTGTGCGCGCTGGGTTTGTGGTGACAAGCACTGAAGGTCGTGTGGGCCAGGTTGGCTGATGCAGTATCTAGCATTGTGCAGTAGCCTGTGTCGTCGACCTACTTTTCATCTTGGATTTTGAGCATAATGCTATTTTATTTGCGCATGTGGCCTAAAATAAGAATTTTATCCGAACAAAATGCACAAAACATATATCGATGAAGCGCGAGAGAGTTTTCTGCGAGCCTTTTTATCAAAGGCTGCATCGATGACAACGCCATCTGTATGTAAGGGTCATGACCCCTAGCGCCACCTACAAATGCGTTTTTTCTCAATACTTCACATGTATTTACCAATAACACATTTGGGCTTCGTTCATGCCAAGTTTTACAAGTGTTACAAATAAAATGATGTGTCATAAACGTGTAGAGGCCTATATTTGTATTATAACACAGACAAATAAGCCCTCACTTTCATTAGGCAGTGTGAGAGACATCTAGTGAAGTTTCTAAGAGACTAGTTGGTGGCCATGGTGACATAAACAACTTGTTTTGCACAGGTTTGCCAGGTAGTGACACATGCAGCGACAGACTGACAGTTAATTTCAGTTATATCCTTATTACATCCGTGTTATCATCAGTATTCACGCGGAAGATGCCGAGGTTCTCACGATCAAAGACACACCATTTTGTACTAGGTCAGCCAGCCCAGCTGCCTCAAACTCAGCTGACCAACGAGAGGTGAATGTTATAAACTATTTAAGGTGGCAAATGGATGAACCTAGGATAGTGCATACCGCAAAGCACACCATAAAGCACCGGTTTCGCAGGTATTCTGAAACGTGGCTTCATTTGTCTCCAAATTATTGGCCAATGAGGGCATACCGATCCACGACCAACAGTATGTTACCAGACGGATTAGAACTGAATGCTATGATGCGTTAAAAAAGGTCAACAAGATGCCCAAGTGGGCTAGAGAGGGCGACGTCAGCAGGGAAATATACTTCCAGGAGCTATTTGACATTGCAAAATATAAGTGTGCCTCATTGGAACAGTCATGTCCCAGAGGAGGAACGAGCTTTCTTCAATGACCAACGCAGTAAGCGGCAGCTGACAATGGGGGCCCACGACCCGGTGACAACTGCCGCCAGACAGGCCCGGAACCAGGAAGCCCTGCAGCGCCAGCAGCACACTCACAGTCGCTCACCTGCTCCTGCCACTGGCCCGAGCGCAGAACCGGGCGCCGGACCGAGCGCTGTAACCGAATCGAGTGTTGGCAGTGATAGAGGGCTTACTGCAATGGACGCCTCCAGCGCTTCCAGTACTGAAGATGATGACGAGGAGTTCGCCATGCAGGGTGGCGCACTCAAGACGGCAAAGAAATTTTGACACCCTGACCCAAACGGCGCTGGCGGTGGACCGCACGGCGTGTAGAATAGGGCCGCTGCAGTCCGTTATCAATCGCGTACCAGCCAGGGACGTAGCCAGTGGGGTCACGGGGCCATGCCCCCCCCCCCCCTGAGCGAAATAAAATTTACACTTAGATAGAAAATGAAGATTCTCTGAAAACCCGACCCTACCCCTCCGTCAGCAGCATATGGCGAGGAGCAAAATGTGATTTTTTACCCGACGTGCCCCCCCCCCCCTGATCAAAATCCTGGCTACGTGCCTGGTACCATCAAGCAAGGGCCGACTGGGAGTCTGTGCATATTATGATGGGATCCGCTTCGTGCGCAAGGTTGGTTAAGAGGAAGATGAGCGCCGACTGCAGGGCGAAAATTTCGGCGCGGAAGGAAGAGCAGAGGCGGCCAGAAGGGGTGCGGACCTCATGCACCTCCCCGTCAGGTCACTCTATGAGCGCTTCCGTGCCTTCGTTGCTGACTCCTGCGGTTGCGGACCCATCAGTCCACACACATTTGGCGCGCTGGGGGAGAGCTGCTAGGTGGAGAGCAGCCGCTTCTCGTCCTTTGTTGGTCGGATGCCGCCGGCGAGAGGGGAACCCCGAGGTCCAGACCAAAGGTGACTGAGACGGNGTAGAATCGGGCCGCGTGCAGCCGTTATCAACGCGGGACAGCCAGGACATAGCCACAGGGGGGCCACGGGGGCCATGCCCCCCCCCTGAGCGAAATAAATTAGAATGAGATTCTCTTTGACAAACCCGTACCTACCCCCCCCCCCCCGGTCAGCAGCATATGGCTGAGGAGCAAAATGTGATTTTTTCCGACGTGCCCCCCCCCCCCGCTGAGCAAAATCCTGACTACATGCCTGATACCATCAAGCAAGGTCTCGAGGCCTGGAGTCTGTGCATCATTTGATGGGATCCGCTTCGTTGCGCAGGGTTTGGTTAAGTAGGAAGATGAGCTCTGTACTGCAGGGCGAACATCTCGGCGCGGAAAAAGAGCAGAGGCGTCCAGGACGGTGTGCGGACCTCATGCACCTCCCCGTTGGTCACTCTTGAGCGCTTCGTGCCTCCGCTTGCTGACTCCTGCGGCTGCGGACCCATCAGTCCACATCCATTTGGCGCGCCGGGGGAGAGCTGCCAGGTGGAGAGCAGCCGCTTCTTGACTTTGTTGGACGGATGCCGCCGGCGGAAGGGGAACCCCGAGGTCCAGACCGAAGGTGACTGAGACGGGCGGGGGCGGTTCCCACGGCGGGTATCGCCGTGAAAGGATCGGCTCTATCTGAGGGACGAAGACGGCTGCTCTCCATGGCTCTCTGCCGACACTCCTCCAGCCGGTCATTCAGTACTCAGTGCGGGCAGGGGCTCCGCGACCACTGGGTAGGTTCCGTCCTCCGGGCAGGGCGCACGCCTTGGCCAGAAAGCGTACCTGCCTGGGCCAGTCGGCGCTCGGCCACAGGGGCGATACCCGCCTCTGCATCATCGCGTGAGATGGGGTGGAGCGGGGGGCAGCCAGTTACACCCCTGCGCCCGCCGCAGACATCTCCCGGTCACATGAAGTGATATGTTAGGTTGTCAGGTGAGCCAGGCCCCGGCGGCGTGTACATCCTAGCAGATCTTTGAGGAAGGTGGTGCAAAGGAACGGCTATCTGGTGTAACCGGAACAGCTGCTGCTGGCTCATGGTGGTCAGACGGAAACCAAGGCTAACCGGAAGAAGGCTGTCCGCCTCATTGTCCGCGGCACGCCAAGCTGGGAGAACTGCCGGTGCCACCGCGCCAGCCTTTAAGGTCACGAGTTTTCAAACTCTCATGATAAACTGACCAGCTCAGACGTACTCACTTACTCAAATTTGATCGACTGGACGTCACAGAGATAGTAACCAGCCCCCTCTGCTGCAAGACATGAGCGACGCCGAGCTCCAGGCCATCGTAAAGGCGCCACTGGTAGTGCCGCCGTATCCGGTCCCATACCCCAAGCGGTGGAGAGGGCGTGCGCAACCGTAAAGGAGGCTTGCGCCACGGTGGTGGGCGAGAGGCGCGGCACGGCTTCATCACAGCCCAGCTCAAAACTCGCAGTCTCCTGCCCGTCTTCAACTCTAAACAGGATCTGCGTGTTTAAAGGTACACTTCGGCGTCCTCGTCGTGCTGGATGCGCGCCCCTTCTGAACGGACCGCGCCACCGGCCAGCTCTGGACGGCTCACAGCGAGACTCGCCGTGTTAACACGGGGTCTTCACACGTTGGTTTTAGCGGTGCTATACATCATATAACTGTGTTTTGCTGTTAACTTGCTCAGATGCAGTACGGGTACGGACGGACGGAGTGCTCTGATAACAACCGCCAATCCTGTGTTATATTGTCATTAGCATATGTAATGTGAGGATTACGCTTGTGTTTGTAATGGCAATGCTTCCATCGTGTTTGCGATCTCTGCCGGCTCATGGTAGTTTATAAAACGGCCGCGAGGTTGTCCTTCTCAGGTAAAGAGGTTACTCGTGACGGCGCCTTTGTAATGTGCGAAAAAGATCTATAAATATTTGGCTACATAACTATGTTAAATACTTGTTAAAACATGAATATGCCTCTAAATGTCCCAAACGCCTGCGATCAAATACAGTAACCGACGATGTAATTTGTGCTGCCATCCTCATCGTTGGTAGGTGAAGTACTGGTAAAAACAAATGGTGGCGCTACGGTTGATGGTTCAAAAAGGGACTTAAGAAAAGCAGCTCTCGCTCATCGAATTTAAATATTTTTTTAGAAACTGTCTTCACAAATCATCATTTAAGACAAGTGCGCAAAATAATATCACATTTTGCTCAGGATTTGCTTTGGACGACACACCCTAATGTATATATGTATGCATGTATGTATTGACGTCAACAGACACTCCACAAATACGCGTGGCTATTATGTGTCATGGTCGGTTAAATAAAGCAGTAGGGAAGTCATAATCGTCACGATGGAAACCAAGCAAACTTTCACGGAAACGTACACACAAACACACACACACACATACATACACACACCATCGTAGTAAACTATTGCCGTATGAAAGACCGAGCCGGCCGTTTAAAACGCTTCGGTTCTAGCCCCCTCACATCATCAGGCAACGCGTTTAGCAGCGATGCCGCACGGTACGAAAACGAACGCTGTCCTGCCGCCGTTCGCATAGCAGGTGGGCGCAGGTACCGGTCCTGTCGCGTGACACGTTCACAGGGTCGCGCATCAGCGTAGGTGCGGAGCAAAGACGTGAGGTCAGCAGGCTCACCAAGCACGCATGCTTTATGAGCAACAATCACTGTATGGAGATCGCACATCTGGCGTGGCGCGAGGAGGTTCAGGTCATCCCGCGCGAGATACATGATCATATTTCCTGAGTCCAATAACAACCATGGTTATAAAATTTACTACTTTCATCAGTCTGTTTACGTTAGAAGTCGAACCATTGCCATATACAGAGATACAGTATCTCACGCGCGAGATGACCAGACCGTGCACAATTGTCAACATCACGCGCTCCGGGAGGAAGTGCCTCAGGTGACGGAGACCGATCAGGAGGCCGACACACTTTCGCACCACGTCACTGACATGAGCGTCCCAGCTAAGGTGGCGGTCAAACAGCACGCCGATGTTTTTAACAGACTGGCTCTCCTGGGTGGTCTTCCCAACGACCCGCACGCTGACAGGCGAGAGGTCGCGGGTGTTCTGCTGGGTGCCAAGGAGAAGGATTTCAGTTTTGGACGCGTTGAGTTTAAGTCCATGTGCATGGAACCACGACGATAAGGAGGAAAGTGTAGTCTCCGTGCAGAGGATGAGGCTAGGAAGGTTGCGTTTAACATTGGGTATAAGTAATGACCTGGGTATCGTCAGCGTACTGGGTCACATGAGCGTCCGGCGCGTGCAGGCTAAGGTCGTTGGCAAAACTAGTGAATAACAGAGGACCAAGGGCTGATCCCTGGAAGACACCAATGGTATTGAAAAGAGGCTTGGAGATCAGTTTGTCACCAGAAGAGGAAGAGATACAAGCTGACTGAGTATGACCGATGAGATAGGATGAAAACCAGGCCGGGTCAATGCCATAGAGCTGGAGTTTGGAAAGAAGCTTTGAATGGGGAATAACGTCAAAGCACTTACTAAGGTCCAAGAGGCACAGAAGAGAGACATGTCCACGGTCCATGTTGGAAAATATGTGGTTGGTGGTGGAGAGCAGGGCGGTTTCTGTGGAATGGCGATGACGAAAACCATGTTGAGATGGGGAGAGGAGATGATTATCAGACATGTAGGCAGACAGCTGGCGCTGTAGGTACTACACGCTCAACGATTTTGGCCATGATTGGGACTATATAAATAGGACGATAGTTAAAGACTAGGGTTTGGTGGCCATATTTGAAAATGGGATGAACCAGAGAGTGCTTCCCAGAATCGGGAAAGTCACATGAGGTAAGGCAGGTATTGACAAAATGGAGCAGGATAGGGCCGATGGCATCGAAACAAAGGAGCAGGATACGAATACAGATACCGTCAGGTCCACAAGCACCGGAAATCTTCACGGAGAACACAACCTCCCGCAGCTCGGACAGTGTCACCCCGGCGAGCTGAAAACCACAAGTACCGACCCGTGGTAGACGGCACGGAACGTCGGGCGGCACCCCGAGACTAGCGAGGTCATCCGCGACACGCGGGCCGACATTAACAAAGTGGCTGTTCATCTCGTCCGGTGTGGCGGCAGGAAACGAAGATGCTTTCGAAACGGTCTCATGGCCGTTCGTGAGAGCAGTTCTAGAAGAACTGAATTTCAGAAATAACTTCATATAAGTACTTAACATCATGAACTTAAACAAAAACAAATTCTACCGTATACTATTGAATGTTTTTTAGGGCAAAAATATATTTTCATAGAAGTGTAAGGCAAGGAGATCCTGTGTCAGGATATCTCTTCAATATAGCCGTTCTGATCATAGCAAAACAAATAGCAACTTCACAAAAACTATGGGGTATCCATCTAAGTGCTAACACAGAAGTACGCATCAGTCAATATACAGACGATACTATTTTGTTCTTAGACAGCTCCGAGCGTTCCATAATAGGGGCGTTAAAGGAGCTTTCAAAATTGTCTGCGCAATCGGGACTTAGGCTCAATTGGGAGAAAACGTCATGCCTGGCACTCGGTTCTTTGAACACGCCTGAACATTATAATAATAGCTTATTTAATATAGTTAATTGGGTAAACGAAATAAATTTAAGCGTAGTATCAACAACATACCGGAATAAAATTTAAACAGAAAACTCATGCTTCTTAAAAACGAGATCGCACAGTGAAAGAGACGTCATATCACACCTGCAAGGTCGTGCGTCCGAGTAGGTAACTCTCTCTCAGACTATTTCTCATGTAATATAGGGGTAAGACAGGGTGAAAAGTTATGCCCCGATTCTTTTTGAAATATATCTGAATGATTTTGTTGAGCTGACCATGACAGCAAACATTATTCAGGTTTTCAAAGTTTCCTCAGTGAATTAATTAAAAGAAAATCTTAGTGATGAATGAATGTGAATATTTTGTGAGAATTTTCACGCTGTTTGTACCGCAGATGACAAACAATTCATTATTTAGCTGAATCTTAGCCCTGACGAACTACAAAATGCACTTAACGGCTGTAATATACACCTGACTGTGATGAATGGAAACTTGCAGTTAACACAGCGGAAGACGCAAAGTTATTGTATTTTCAAAAGGAAGGGTAAAAAAGGTACCCTCAATTTTACTTATGGACGCAATACCAATTAGAGGCGGTTCTCAGAGTATGTTTATCTGGAACATTGTTTTCTTCAAATAACTCCATGAAACCAGCGGTCTTGAGACAGGTTAACCAAGCAAGTAGAGAACTTTTTAAACTCCACTCAATGACGTCAGCTTTAGGCTTACCCATTGATTTGCAGTGTGAGCTTTATGAACATGCTTGTAGTTCCAGTCCTTCTCTATGGAAGTTGAAGTATGGGGATTGAAATATGCAGAGCTATTGAAAAGTGTTGAAAGACGATTCCTAAAAAAAGTGCTCATATTTTGGTCAATAAATTCACTTGCAAACTGCATGACATAAATGGAATTCACTTGGTAGGCAAAAAGCCTCGATCACTTATTAAAAAACGAAATTGCTTAACTTTTGGATTCATTTGAAAATGGAAGTCAGCATAAGTAGCTATCAAAATATACTGTACCGCCTCATGGATAAGCTTAGCCATGATCAAAACTTATGTTTTGATTGGATAAGGGACGTTAGATTTACCTTTGATTCAACAGGATTCAGCTACCTGTGGGATAGCACACAGGTTGGAAACTCTTGTTTGGTGAATGTTGTTACCGAGGCTTAAAGATATTGATAACGCAGCATTGGGTTACTGAGGTAACTGAAAACAGTCTATGTTTCGAACTAATAAGTTAATAAAAGATAGACATGAAATTGAGCATATTGACAAAGCTTAAAACGATAGGATAAGGAAATAGTTAAATGACTCAATTTCAAGGTGTGTAATCATAGATCTGCCAGTCACTGCTAGCCGTCGGAAACAATAGCATCCGAACCCCTGTCCATCTGTCCACTTTGTACAAAAAGAATAGTCCGGGAGACGATACGCACTATGTCCTAGAATTGTTCCTTGTTTTCAATGATGGGGTAACGTACAAAATAATATTCCCTTTGTTATTACAGATTGCGTCCAAATACATTAAAATATCAGCAGTCTATTCAATGCTAAAAAAACTTGAGACTTTTATACCGGCGGTAAGGAAAACTAGTGACAAGTGTAGTGGAATTAAGTCTAAAATGTTATAAAATGTACAGTTTTAAAAATGGTCTCAGACTCAGGTGTTTGATGTACTTGATAACGGACGTGCTCAACCCGTAGGTTGTGTTTTGGGGGCCGGTTTATGCAAGTGTACGTAGGACATTGCAGTCAGTATATCGTTGTGTTGTGTGGTTTTTCAAAAAATGCGTGCATGTTTCGTCTATGTGCTGAGGGTATTAGTGTATGATGTGTATGCGTGTATGCGTGTAGGTATGAGAGTATGAAGTAACTGACATTGTTACTCTGTGATAATGTTCAAATGTGTCGTTATGAGTGATGCCCATACCCCGGGTAGGGGTCGTTGGTAATACATTCTATTCTCTTCTATTCTATACCTATTGGAAAAATAGCAGTGATAAAATCGTTGCTGCTGTCCAAACTTCAAAAGAGCGAAAATAGTTCAGGAACTCGAATTTGGTGGACTCAAAATGATTGACTTAACATCTTTAATACACAGCTTGAAAATGTCATGGTTAAAACGCTTAGTTAGTTCCACAGCCGATTGGACAAAAACGGCAAACCTACAGCAGTTAGACCCCTCGAAGCTTCTAACGTGCAGTACGGCAGAGCTGAAAGTAATACAAACACAGATGAGCAACACATTCTGGGGAGACGTGGTAAATTCTCTCATCCAATTTAATAAATTAGTAAACCTCCAACCTGAAGACATAATAAGGGAGCATGCATGGTTCTCAGACTACACAAAATTCAAAAGATCTATTGTCAAGCAATGGGACAATAAAGGACTAAGATTCATTGGAGACCTGTTTAACCCGCGCGGCCGTAGGAGCGTAAATATACCCCCTCTTGTCTGTGTCTGTGTCTGTGTCTGTGTCTGTGTCTGTGTCTGTGTCTGTGCCTGTGTCGGTGTCGGTGTCGGTGTCGGTGTCGGTGTCTGTGTCTGTGCCTGTGTCTGTGTCTGTGTCTGTGTCTGTGTCTGTGTCTGTGTCTGTGGTCTGTGTTGTCTGTCCTGTGCTGTGTTTGTGTCTGTGTCTGGTGTCTTGTGTTTGTGTTTGTGTTTGTGTTTGTGTTTGTGTTTGTGTTTGTGTTTTGTGTTTGTGTTTGTATTTGTGTTTGTCGTGTGGAGTGGCACATGGCAGACTGCTGGGGCCGACCCGGCAGTCTGTCAGGGCAGGTCCTGCGTAAGCCTGGATGAGGAATGGGCGGGGGCCTATCCTTCTTACAGGTGAAAGAGTAAATCAAATGACAAGGCTAGGCTATACATGACAAGGCTAACGGATATTTACAAAGTATTAATTACAAAAGGATAGCATTGACACCATCTGCTAGTAGAGAGTTGTTGTCACTACAGGGTAACAATGGCCACGCTTCCATGACATTAGGTAAACCCGTAATGACCTCTGCAAAGTGTCACCACACAAAGGAAACCAAAACTGACTGCCAGAAACGAACGGGGCTAAAAAAAACGTTCATGACTGACAGTAAATCCTGAAAACCAACGTGCGGTGAAACTACTGCAGAAGTCACCACGAGGGGAAAGCAGGAACACCCAGAGACACGGAACCGTGGGCCGTGGTCACACTGAGAAAATATAAAACACCCGTACGGGTGTTTTTGGGTGTGACTCCGGGTGTCACACACCTATAAAGGTGTTTGTTGACACCTTTCAAGGTGTCGCGACACCCTTTGAACACTATAACAGTTGTTATTGACACCCATTAAAACACCTTTAACAGTGTTACCAACACCTTCTTCTAAGAAGGACACTTGAGAACACCCGACGGTGTTTATGGTGTAGGTGTACTTGAGTGTCATGACACCCATGAACACCTCAAACAGTGTACTCACACTCCTTCATCGTCACATAAACACCCAAAAAACCCCGACGGGTGTTATCTAGCTTATTTTGAGGTCACGACACCCATCAAACAACCTTTTACGGTGTACCGACGCAAAAGTTTCCTGACTTGGGATTCGAACCCAGGAGGGTCACCCGATTCCAATTACTTACTGGCTGCTTGACTGAAAGACGAGCAGCAAACCCGTGTTGGCGCTCAGCTGCCCAAAAAAAATAAAAAAAATGCCGTTTAGCCCCCTATAGGGGTGTACCTTATATACTGTCGATGATTAGCATTTCGAATGTTGAATTTTTGCATTTACCCAATGTTTCTTTTGGTATCCGAATGTTTATTGATAAGGGGGCCCTTACAGAAAAAAAGGAGGCCCTTCATGGGATTGGGTCCCCTTCCGTGCAAAAAAGGAGGCCTGTCGTGCATAAAAGAGGCCTTGTGCATTAAAGAAGACTTCTGTGCTTACGAGGCCCCCTGTGCCAAAAGAAGGTTCCCTCTGCTTACATGAAGGCACCCTCTGTTGCAAAAGGAGGAATCCGCAATGACTGATTAAGACCCCTATTTGCCTAAAGAGGCATCCCTGTGCTTACAGGAGGTCCTCTTGTGCTTTTTAAATGATGGCCCACCTGTACTTACAGGAGGCCCCATTGTGCTTACAGGAGGCCCTTCTGTGCCTCAAGGAGGCTCTATGCCTGAAGAAGGCCCTCTGTGCTGAACGAGAGCCTCCGACGGGTGTTAGTTATGGGCGTACCTTGCTTTGGGTGTAGAACACTTTAAACGGTGTACCGACACTCTTCATCTACACCCGAAGGATGTTATCCATGGGTGTATTTTGGGGTTTCACGACACTCATAAAACACCTTATCCGGTTTACCGACCCAAAAGTTGTCCTGCACTGGAATTCGACCGGACCGGTCACCCGTCCAAGTACTAACTGGCTGCTTGACTTGGAAGACCGAACAGCAACCGGTCTTGGTGCTGAGCTGCCTGCGAAAAAGTTGTTATTTTTCATTTCAGGAGTATTGCTGTTTTTCCCAACGTTTAACCATATCTAATAGCCCAGGGGTAGCCCAGGGGTGAAACTTAATATATTTTTTAGATGCACTTGCACCTCCTAATGTTGAAATTTTGCATCCCCAATGCTCCTTTTGAATTCCAATTGTTTCTTTGATAAGGAGGCCCATTGCATAAAAGGCCCCTCGGTGGTGACGGGAGTACCCTTCCGTGCAAAAAGGAAGACTTTCCTGTACTTAAAGGAGGCCTCTTATGATTTATATAGAGGCCCTCTGTGCTTACCAGAGGCCCCTGTGCTTAAAGGACACCCCTGTCTATTACAGGAGGTCTCTCCTGCCTAAGTGGCTCTCTTAAGCCTAAGGAGGCCTTTTTGCCTGATGGAGGCCCCTCTTTGCCTGAATGAGACCCCCCTTTGCTTTTAAGTACCTGAAGGAGACCCCCTCTGACGGGTGTTATTTGTTGGTGTACTTTGGGTGTCATGACACCCATAACACATTGAACGGTGTACTGACAATCTTTCATTCATCCACATAACACCCATACAATATCCAACGGGTGTTATCTATAGGTGTATGCTGGGTGCCACGACACCTATCAAGCACCTTATCTGGTTTATCGCCCCCAAAGTTGTCCTGCGCTGGAATTTGAACCTGGACCGGTCACCCATCCAAGTACTTCCTAGCTGCTTGACTTGAAAGACCGAACAGAAACTGCAGGTGCTGTTTTCTCTGTTGACTGACACTCAATCACAAGGTGACACCGTATGTTACACCCGTTGATTTGTAGCATACAGGTGTACTTCCACCAGTGATGCAGGCGGCGCCACTGGACGGATCTAGGGTTCGAGTTTGGGGGGGGGGGCATTTGCTCCGTTTCATCAGCGAAGCGCAGGGGTGGGGCATCCTTGTATTTGAATGCCCCCTCCATGTTTCTGTGCGTGTGTGTTGGGATGGGGGGCATTTGCCCCCAACGCCCCCTACCCTTGATCCGCCCGTGGAAGGCGCGCGCGCGCCGCGCCGCCACCGCCACAATTCAAACCCACCCGGCGGCGTGGCAGTTAGAGCGAAGGACTGGGAGCAGTGTGCGTGTGTGCTCAGCGCGCAGCGTCAATTCGTTGTAGCATGACCAGTTACCGGAAGTTGTAGAGACCGTCAATCTTGCGCGTGATCGGAGTTAAGTACCTAATTGTGAGCTGTGAGTGTGCAGTACGTGTGTTCTTTTGAATTTGTAAATGTAGTTTGTTGTGAATTTGTGATCTGAATATTGCTTACTGCCGACTGGTTAATTATTCAACTTTTTTGGAAGAATTCAATCACGATTTTTTAATATGAATAATTCAGTCATCTTTTTTTGACTCATGGATAATCATTTTGAGAAATGATCCCTTCCAATTCAAATAATCGAAACATTGATCAAATTACGGTTTAATTACCTTTGAAATAACATTGCGCAGTTTGTTTGATTCAATCAGCCTTGTTTCTATGCTGGTTTTGATTGAATCATAATTCATAGATGAAAAAATATGGTGGCGAATCGGCTCTTCTTTAACTCAAGGAATTTCGATTGAACAATTCCAATGGCATCCAACATCAGAGACGAATCAATAACCAGTCTGAACAGTAGGATGATACGTCACTTATGTTTCATGTCTTTACGGCACAACCAAGTATAACGTACCGGTATTGCTGCACATTACGGACGTATTCGCCAGGCGCAGTCGATACCGGGTGGTATCGATGTTAAGGCATGTGACGGCTAGTGGCCTACATGAATTCTGATTACAGCTTCCTATATGTCTGAACTGGGTGTTTTAACCGGCGTGCATTGCCCTTAACCCGCGCGTTACTGGGGTATATTTCATAACGCGAGTACTGGCGGGGGGGGTCTATTTATGCCCCCCTCTTGATCATCCGAAACTACTGGACCCGATCTTAAAAATTCGACGGCATTCGATGCCTTATCAAATTGTCGAAGGAAACCTAATATTGTTATCCTCAGGTCACCGTATGACGTCACAGTCACGTCAATAAAAATGTTTGACCGTGCCATTCAAAGTCCCGCGTGGTCGGCATTGTCGCTAAAAATTCAGCTTTGTAACGAATAATAAGTTGGTAAATCGGTATGATTTCGTGTATCTGACACGTCTAATTACCATTAAAAAGCTCATTTTGGACCTTTAGTCAGGTTCAAGGTCATCGAGGTCACGAGGTCGAATTGAGATTACCGGTCATTAGGAGTTGATAACACATGTTTATGGGTTCGTTTATCGGTTAGAATGCAAAAAATGACCTTTAGAACATGTTTTTTTACATACCAAATTGAAGAAAAGCTAAAAACGAAATGCACTTTTTTGCTTCTTGTTATTACAGTAAAGGTGGTCTAATTTTGTCTTTGAAAGGCTGTCAACTCAGTTATTTTGGAAGATATTGACTTCAAACCTTCTACACACATTCATTTGGATCAAACTCAATCTGCATATATTCCGTTTTTTTTTAATTTCAAACTTTTTGTTGAAATTTTTCAAAAAAAAATGTCTTTGAAATTCTAAATTTGATTTTCAAATTTTTTTTAATTCCTTTTGATAGCATCTGAATAGTCAACTTATTACCTGTCGTTGGTTTTTGACGATTGAGTTTATCTTTAAAACTGTACCATGGCAGCGTTTCCTCGCCAAACCCTCATTTTTCAACAAAAACCGCAGAACATGACGTCCTCTGACGTCATTTCCGTTGACCTTTCATAGCCCGTCTTTTTTCCATCAGCAGCATGTGTTCAAATGTCAGGACAGGTACTAAAAGTTTGCGTCCCACGATATCTACGTCGTGTACGGAGATATTGCAGAATAAACGGGAGGGGGCTATAAATAGCCCCCAGTAACTCGCGGGTAACCCGCGCCCCACTGGGGAGGGGGGTGTTGAACACCCCCCTCCGTTTGTTTTTTTCTTTCTTCAAGATAACGAAAAAACGGCGGCGCGAAGCGCGCCAAATTTGGCATAACTAATCATTTGATCCTTCCGCACATGTTGAGAAAATTCAAGCTTTCGTATCGGTTAAGTAAGGCACCAGGTCAGATCAAGTGACCTCACCTACACACAGTTTGCGGTCATGCCATACCACAGTTTCTACGGATCCGATATCCAAACTTTTAGGATTTACATCAAGTCATTCAGCATCTACAAAAGTGTGTTGCTTTTACGGGCGATATAACATACGTGTTGCTGGAGAACATTTTTCCAGCTTTCGATTTGATCGGAGAACAATAGTCGATTTTTACCACCCCTGGATATCAGTCCATTTCCTTTTGGAAAATGTTATAATAGGAGATTATGTATGATCTAAGTGCAAGTTTTGCTCAGGGATCCTTACGGGGTCATCTGAGGTCATCCAAGGTCACCAACACCTTTTCGTCAATAACTCTAAACAATGAAGATAGAGAAGTGAAACTTTCACCAATGTGTTTGTCTCGTCAAGACACATCTCTTGATATGCAACATGACCTACTTGGGTCACCACTTGACCTTTAACCTGAGGTAAAAAAATTTTTTAAGTTGACCTAACATGATCAAATTTGACATATTTCAAAGCGCGCCTTGACGAGAAAAACACGATGGACGTAAACAGTATTGCGTTATGCGTAATACTATTTACTCCAAGGTTGCGTAAGGTAAAAAGTAATTCGCGATTATTTTTTTGCCAAAATTAGCATTTTTGGACTTTAATGACCTCTAAAGCCTTAACTATTGACCTGAGGTCAATTTGAGGTTCATAATATGCGATTTGCAAATTGTCAATGGCTAGCGAATAGTTTATGAACATTTTGTTTCTAGATAGCATAGTTTCCGAGATATTTGGGGGATTTCTGGAGCGATGTCCTAAAATTGGCAAATTTGACCTTTGATGAGATCTGGTGACCTTAGTTTTGACGTGAGCGAGAAAAAGTCTAAAATAGTTTCGAAATGATTTGTGATAACGGTTTGAACGGTGTTTTTTTGTTTGGTCTACGTGCCGTAGGAGCCGAGTTAGAAGGGGGGGGTGTTCAAACACCCCCCAGTCGGGCGAAGGAAATGCAGAGGCCCAGTGGGGCGCGGGTTAATACCGGCGTGCATTGCCTTCAACCTGTTTTGTTCTTGTCGTATATTTTTTCTACTTCACTTTAATTTCACTCTGTTCGGTCTGAATCCATGCTTTCTGGAAATATTCTCCTCAGATCGAAAACAAACTGCGGGAAAAAAGCTGCTGAAACTTTCAAACCCGTTACATATATGTATATTTTGCAGGAGAATGTGAAATGCACTTGCATTCGTGTTCTCCCCCCGTGACGTTCTGTTTTCTTATTTCTGTTATTCGTTTCATNTTATGTCAGCCATCCTCGATCATATACAAAAGTTATTTTACTCATAAATAGCCATAAACATGTCAGCCATCCTGGCCCATAAACAAATATTTATTAATTTAACGGTCTAACTAAATTCGGATGCTATGACAATGGGAAATAACAACTTCTTCGATATTCATGTACATTGTACCTACCTAATACAACTTACAACCTGCTAGTTCACGCAACTTTTCGATTTATAAATATCACATATCGGCAATTATTATTGTGGTGGGAGATTGGATTGGACAGCTTTGTGTATGCTGCATCATACATGCCATCCACTGGTTGCTTCAGCACGATATAATTACTCGAGGCGAAGCCAGAAGTTATTTAGGTAAACAGAAGCCGATCCATTTGTGCCATTTTTACCAAGTTTGAGTGATGTCTAATGTGAGTCCAGTACTTGTTTCGGACGGCTATGACCGAAAATAGTTGATTAGTTATGCACTATAACCCGCCTGCCAACGCATATTTCTATTAAATGAAATATTTCGACTCGAAACTTATACTTGCTTTTTGAACACTGAGTGACTTCAAGCTAACACAAATGAAACTGTAAAGCTCTTTTATGAAAAGTTTACTGCAATGAGCTTATACGCAGACAAATATACAAAACAGTCAAGATAAGGGTGGTTCGTAACCTTTTTCTATCGTATACCCTACAGGCTCGGGAATTTACTCCGCTATAGGCTCCAGCAGATTGCCGTGTGTGTGCATTGATTATCCGCCATGCCGTTTGGAGATTGTGTACATACCAGGATGTCTTCTGAAATAGCGGGCGTCATCTGGTTGGGGTCGCCCTTGACGACTGCCCACATATTTTCGATCGGTGACAGGTCAGGGTGCTGCAAAAGCCCGAAAGTGACGGCGACTTAACATATTCGTCTTCTTTTAGCGTGATGGACTAAAGCGCCGTTTTGTTAAAAACAAAATGCTCTTTGTATATGTGGCAGTAGTTTGTCATCAGTTGGCACACCATTCCCCTTCATTGCAGCATCGCTGATGGGTCAGACACACGTTTTTTTACCGTTTTCATCGATTTAGTGTTTGGAATTATCTGCAAGTCCTACACTGGATCACAAAATGATTATCCAATGAACTAGCTGCAGGTTACCTAACCCACTGTTGTTATGAATTTGATAGAACGCAAATTAATAAAAATAATTTATAGATTTTCAATATAATATAAATTCCTCTGAATTATAAATTATTTTAAATAATTAAATATTACGAGCGAGCGCGAAGCGCTCACTCGTCTTTCTGTGGTATATGATAATAGTTAGATTATGAGCGGCCCGACCCGGCCCGACCCGTGGCGACGCTTTTGAGAAGCTCATATATTTGCAACCGCACGTCTGATTGACAGGCGGCTCCTTTGCTGAGTAGCCCTATCCAACCTACGCTGTTAGATACCAGTGCCAACTCATGTGGGTGACTGTGCGTTCCACGTGAGGGGTGTTGTAAGATGTTTTGTAACTTGCGATTTTACCATGTGACTCAATTATTTTTTAGGAAAACGTATAATCCCTTTAAATGTGCCTGCGCGAGCGGTGTTCTGTTTAAGCCTCCCGTTGGATTATAACTGCGAAGTGTCAGCACACAACACATACCAATCAGTTCATCATACCTATCGTATATTCAAAAATAGCACCAAATAATGTGGTGTGCTGCTAACGACATGAGCACTGCAAATCTGGAACGCTTGAGCTCTATATTTGCTCTTTCGAGTTCATTCTCCTTCCTTAGGTGACTTTCCAGCTTCTACAACAGCTCATTCCCATGTAAGGTATCAATCATACATTTCACATGGCTGCCGTCGACTATACCCCTACTACAGCATCTCACCACCACACAGTCTCCCGTCCTTCGCTACCCACCCGGCGGCGGCGGCGGCGGCGGCGGCGGCGGTGGCGGTGGCGGCGGCGGTGGCGGTGGCGGTGGCGGCGGTGGCGGTGGCGGCGGCGGTGGCGGTGGCGGCGGTGGCGGTGGCGGCGGCGAGTCAGAATCCCGCCGATATCTGACTGCCTCTGAGCTACATCGCCTGGTCCGAGGCGACCGCTACCGATCGTGTCCCGGGGAACGAGCGGGGCCGGCGGCAGCAGCGCTGATGGCAGCCGGGACTGTCTCGGTCCATTGGCGCCCCTCCCCCTCCCCTCCGCGCGCGTCGCGGCCCCGCGCCGGAAGGAAGTCTGGCCATCCATCGTCAGGACGGCCGCCATGTTGGGAGGAGAGCTAGCCAGATCAATCGGAGCCGCCCCGGTCCGGCCGCCGGGCCGCTGCTCCCGGAGGTGGGGGGGGGAGGGAAGATATGCAGAGATATACCACTCTGATACTGGCGATACTGGCTGGGAACTAGATGACGTACACACTAAATGGACAACTAAATTCATAATTGATCGCTGGTCGGCCTAGTTATTGCCATTTGTAAATAGTAATGTGATCTTACAGTATAATTTGGACAATTGTGTTGCATCGTAATTCGTATTGCCTAACAAAATAGGTGCCTACCTATTCGAGTAAAAACAATAATAAAAACAATATTTCAGCAAGGACGTGTTACGTGTTTTTTCGGTCATCGGCAGATTATTACCTACAAATGGTGTTAGGGTGAGCACTCTGAACAATTACAAATATTGTATTGACATCGTCCTCAATTTTTTGTCTGACAGTTGTTTGCAGGGATGTAGGCAAGTCAGGAAAATGGGATGGGGAACTGGTGAGTGGTGACTGGTGAACCTTTGATCTCGCCTCGAGAGAAACACCCATGGAAGATAGATGTGCGGCTTCTCTCGTCTTGGCGACCTTTAGCCAGCAACAATTTTTGTCAGCAAGCAAAAAATAAATAAAAATGCAACAAAAAATGAGAGGCCATGGGTCCCCGGCCTCCTGTTCTTACACCTATGTTTTCCTGTGGGTAAAATCGTGGTAGATAACCAAAGCTGTATTGTTAAGTTGTTTTAAAGCCCTCCTTTTTGTGATGGGTGTTACTCTGATTTTCAGATGTGCTAACACCAGATTGGCGGATCACTCTAAAACTGTGATTCTCAAATGCGGGGTACTTACCCCTTCTTGGGGTAACGGAGCCTTTGGGCGGGTTACTGGCGATTGAACAGCAAACAAGAAATGAGGCAAAGTGGATTTGTTCTGTAATGGTGTGTAATGCACATACCTATAGGCATGTGCAATGCATTATGTGCCATTACAGAATGAATCCGCTATGCCTAATTAGTAATTTATCGTGTATCGATCACACAGCTGCTTGTTAGTGGTAAAAAGTGTGACATGCCAGATATTATCCATCGCATCGAACGTGCTTGTCGAGTGTCTGTACGAATGGTCTGTACCACCTGTATGAAGCTTACATGCGGCGAAAAAACGCAGGTTACTTTACCTTGGCCCTGCTCTGATCCGAGGCCTCGCTGTCACCTGAACGCTATGGGCACGCGTAATGGTCCGACTCAAGTCGTCAGAAACTGGGAGTGATCATGGACAGTCAGTCCTAAATTACAAGGCTCACGTGCTCATATTACTGCCAAATGTACTGGCATCCTTATGGGTGATGCATGCCAAGCATGTCATGCCAAAATCCTACCTACTTCATTGTTCAAAAGCACTAGTAAACTCAGTTATAAGTATGTAGTATCATTATCGGTACATGCAGCGACACTCAAGCTTCACAAAGTACAAAAAACTTCTAAATTTCAGTGCCCGCGTTATCAGTGGCCGTCGAGTATGACCATATAAACGACGTGCTCCGCAATTTGAAATGGCTCGATGCAACGAATCTGGTCAAGTATCACCGAATGTGTATGGTACACAACACCACCACCACAGGCAGACCAGAGGACATTGTCAGCACTATCGGCAACACTGCACAGCAACTACCGAGACAACGAGAGAGCACTGCGTAGCCACCGAGTGGTATGCCGAGAATACGGGCAACGGAAGCAGGCCGTAGACGTTTGATGCTATGGCGCCGTGCACGATATGACCATCTTCCGTTCGAGCCGTCACTACGCGAAACTTTAGGCTCCAACTGAGGAAGAATCTTATCAGAGACCAGTATGGTGATGAGTAGGCGTGGTCCTGCGCCAGTGATGAACTGCGGTTTTGGAACCTCAGCCCTGTTTCGATGCCCCTTGACGGTGTGTCAGTGTGTGAGTATGTGTGTGTGACAATGAAAACCCATATTTAATGGATTTGTCATGAATAAAGAATCTGAATCTGAATGTTCTGTTTTACTGTCACCACATTGACATGACCACGCATAACATTGAAGTCAATGAATGCAAAATGATGCTCAACTTTGTGTTATGGCTTACGTATTGTTAAGCACTGCAAACTACTGCTTCAGAGTTTAGAATTAGATAACAACACACTAACTGCCGCGGTGATTGACATGTCTAGTCTACTTATACTCCTGTCCATAGATGGCGCTAGTAGTAAACGCCTGAAGTTATGCTGTACCGCATGTCTTGAAGCCGAGAACTGCGGTCTACGAAATGAGGGAGTAGGGACTGAGGTAGAGTGATTCTGGTCATCAAAAGGAGGTAACCATACCTACCATGGGTGCTGACTGCTGAGTGACAACTTCTGTTCTAAAACGATGAAGAATGTAGCAATGGGCACTGTACATTGTACAATGGTTCATTCATATTATTGCATTCATGTTTTGGTAAGTTTTTTTCCCCGATTTACAACAGCAACACATCCGTTGGTTTTACTGCGAACGATACATTTGCTTGCCTTAGATATTCATAGCCTCTGATCCACTGGTGCGTATATATGAAGAAAACAAATAAAAGAAGACCAGTCTCTTGTCACAGACAACAATCTCCTGTTAACCCTATTCCCTGCGGGCGGCCAGAATTACGTTAACCTGCGGGGGCAGATTCTGCCCCTCAGAGATCTCGAGAACCGCTCGGCCGATTTCAATGGGACGAACACCATTCGATTCGTCGTGACAAAATCTTTGTTTTTGGACCCCGAAATTGCTTTTTTGTTTTAAAAATGGGGGCCAGGGGGCAAAAAATACGAAAAGTTTTGGGTGTTTTTTTTAAAGGTCATTGTGGTCATGTGATTCGACCGATTTTCATGCAAGAAACGTTTTTGAGCTTCCAATGTCATGTTCTTCAACGTGTGAAAGGGACAAGAACAAAAATGACAAATCATAGGCGTGCTCAGGGATAAAAAATGGGGGATTTTTGGATACAAAATATGTGCTTTTCCTTAGTGTTTGGGACGTGGGAACATCACATGTGGGCTTTGTTGCTGTAATTTGTTAAATGTAACAAATTGTGCAAAGGTGGATTCAGGTAAACAACGTGTGCGGAACGCCTTTTATCATCTTGCTTATTTGAAGTTCGTCCTAAATTGACCGAGAATATCGCCTCCCATTTTATGTACCTGAGTTCGCCTCTGCCCAAAAATATGTATAATCCAATGATGTATTATGTTCAAAGCATCGACATAGTTTCTGACGCTTTTATTCCACCGCAAACTACGAAGGAAGTATGCGCCGCACACCCGCATTTGTAACGACCTCCCAAAAACATGACCCTGTACCGCCTTCTGCTGAGCCGAGTTTTTCCAATTTTTTAGCAGACACGCGTCATTTTATATTTAGAACTCCGAAAGGTTTCAAGCGGATAGCGTAGACGGTTCAGAAGCGGCGGGGCGAAAAAACTACCGAGAGGGGCAGAAATCTGCCCCCGCAGGGAATAGGGTTAACTGTGATACAAGTGTTTAAAGGGACACTGTCACTCAAAGTAAAATTTGATATGTTAAAGAACAGCCGAATTTGATAAGCACCATGAAGTCCGATTTTTTTTTTTAAATTCGCACCCAGTCGCCCAATATCGCCGTTCAAAGTTCAGTTTTCTTCCTTCGACAGATGAGGGTTGACGAGTTTCGCACAACCAGTACGTACAAAATCAGTTATTGCTGCTTGTGTGACTATGGACATTAGTTAAATTTTTTTGCTTAAGCATTCTAACCGCCAAATTTTGTATGTCAGCAAAACATATTCATGTCTTATTATGCCTGATTTGAAAGATTTTTTTACGATGAGATGAAAAGTTCCGACTTGCACAGAAAGTTTGTTTAACTTTTTTACGAAAGGGAGTTTGATTTCCCAGCATAAGGTTTTCCCGTCGAGGTTTTTTCTTATGATTGGTCCCTTCCCGATTCCGGAGATACCAAAATGGAAAAAGAGTCTTTCACGTTTCCATGGCAACGACTCAAATGCGGCAGATGCGCTAGATTCAGTTAACAGGAACCAACAGAATGTTAAATAAGCGCAAATCGGCGTCTCATCCAATTGCAATAGCGTACTCGACGGTTGGTCAGTTGATATCTTCTCGTGATTAAATTAACTTGACAAACGCTCCACTGTCGTAGAGGTGTGTATAAATCGAAAACAGCTTTACATTCTTATAAGTAATGAAATTAATGTTGTTTTTTTATTTGCGCTTTTTTAGATAAGGAAGTTTTATGCAATTACAAATCAATAGTGGTCCTTAGGCCTTGTTTAAGCCTGTTTTTGCGATATCATCCGGAAGAGGCAGTGTCCCTTTAATTAAAGCAAACATATAAACTAGCCTAACCCGTGATTTACTGGGGTTCCATTTTTTCCTCCTGTTATTTAGCAATATCTCCTAAACCAACAAAAAATTCGTCACTTAACTTTCAGTACCTTCTCTCACATCAACGTTACACATGCTGGCCGAAGGACAAAGATGAGGTTATGATAGGTCAACTAAGAATGACGTCAGAGTGACGTCATGTTCTGTGGTTTTGTTGAAAAATATGGGTTTGTGGAAAACACTGTCAAAAGTACAATTTTCCAGATAGATTACATGGTCATACACAAAATGATGTGAAGTAAACTCGGCTATCAAACTACGATCTCGGATTTACGAGTTTTATTTAAATTATAAATGTTAATAAAACAATTTGTGTTTAAAAATCTAAACAAATCAGAGTTATCAGAAAAACTGGTATAAATATGATAGAGACGTGTCCGAAAAATATGTACCAAGTTTGAGGTCGATGTCGTCAAAAATGACTGGCCTTTCAAAGACGAAAATTAAATGCTTCTACATTGCCATGCATAAAAAATGGATTTCCGTTTTTGTTTTTTACTTCTATTTTTATTAGACAAACAATGTTCCAACGTCATTTGTCGCGTTCTAGACGAAAATCAGGTCCATAAACATGTGTTACAACGCCTAAGAACCGTAATCTGCAGTTGGACCTCGTTACCTCGGATGACCTTGACCTGACTTAAGGTCATTAATAGCTTGTAATGGTACTTACAAGTGTCGGACACGCGAATCATACCGATTTATCTACTGCTTATACGTGTAAAATATCATTTTTGCGCAACAATTCCATACATCGAAACTTGTATGACACTGTCAAACATTTTGTCTTTGATGTGACCTGTGACGTCATCGGTGACCCGAGGTCAACAATATTAGGTTTCCCTCAACAAATTTTCCAGAGCTATCAAATTCTGTTTGAACTTTTAGATCGGTTCATTAGTTTCGGAGATCCGATGTAGGAATTGTCCCCCCCCCCCACACTCAGTAAGTAGCGTTATGGAATACACCCGAGTAACTCAAGGGTTGACAAATTAAATGATCTCCAGCTGAATGCGAATTAATCAAAAACCGTACATATCCTCTAGATACTAAAGCATCCTGTATTGTATTCCTGTACTGTAACTGTATTCATACTGTTGAAGGTGCTAATAACTGTAGTGTGTCCTACTGTTTGAGGTGCTTAAAATTTGAGGTTACTGTCATGTGCTTAAAGTTGGGAGGGAAGACACTGTCCCCCAAACTTTGAAGTTGGTGGGCATGACCCCCCATCCGTCCCCCCAGTGGCGGAGCCCATGCGCGAGACGTTATTATTTACGTTTTAAGCACCCTTTACATATTTAATCACATTATATCAATGTATGTATGTATGTATTGACGTCAACAGACACTCCACAAATACGCGTGGCTATTATGTGTCATGAAGTCGGTTTAAATAAAACAGTAAGGGAAGTCATAATCGTCAACGAATGGAAACCAAGCAGACGCATCACGTCAAAAACGTACACACAAACACACACACACACATACAAACACACACTTACATCGTAAGTCCAACTATTGCCGGTGAAAAGATCGGGCCGCCCGTTTAAAGCGCTTCCGGTTCAGCCCACCTCACATCATCAAGGCAACGCGTTTTTAGCAAGGCGATGCTGCATCGGTAACGAAAAACGAACGCTGTCCTGCGCCGTTCGCATAGCAAGGCGGGGCGCAGGTACCGTCCTGTCGCGTGAACACGTTTCACGAAGTGGTCGCGCATCAGCGTAGGTGCGGAGCAAAGACGCGAGGTCTCGCAGGCTCACGCCAGCACACATGCTTTATGAGCAAACAGTCAATGTCTGGAGATCACACATCGGCCGTGGCGCGAGGAGGTTCAGGTTCATCCCGCGCGCGAAGATAACATGATCATATTTTCCTGAGTCCAGTAACGACGCCTGGTTGCAAAATTTACTACTTTCACAGTTTATTTACGTTAGAAGCCGAACAATTGCCATACTACAGAGATACAGTATGCGCAACGCGCGAGAATGACCAGACCGTGCACAATTTGTCAACATCACACGCGCTTTAGCGGGAGGAAGTGGCCTCAGGGTGGCGGAGGCCGATCAGGAGGCCGACACCTTTCGCACCCCGGTCAACTGACATGAGCGTCCAGCTAAGGTGGCGGTCAAACAGCACGCCGAGGTTTTTAACAGAGCTGGCTTCCCTGGGTGGTCTCCCTCACCGACCGCCGCACGCTGACAGGCGAGAGGGTCGCGGGTGTTCTGCCGGGTGCCAAGGAGAAGGATTTCCAGTTTTTGGACGCGTTGAGTTTAAGTCCGTGTGCATGGAACCACGACGATAAGGAGGCAAGTTAGTCTCCATGCGAAGGATGAGGCTAGGGAGGTTGCGTTTGACTCGGATATAAGGACCTGGGTATCGTCAGCGTACTGGGTCAACATGAGCGTCCGGCGCGTGCAGACTGAGGTCGTTGGCAAAAATAGTGAATAACATGAGGACCAAGGGCTGATCCCTGGAAGACACCGCATGGTATTTGAAAAAGAGGCTTTTAGATATCAATGTCACAACGAAGAGGAAGAGATGGCAAACTGACTGAGCATGACCGGTGAGATAGGATGAAACGCAGGCCGCGGGTCAATGCATAGAGCTGGAGTTTGGAAAGAAAGCTGTGATGAGAAATATACGTCAAGCATTTAACTTAGGTCCAAGAGCAGAAGTGAGAACATGTTCCACGGTCCATGTTGGAAAATATTTGGTTGGTGATGGAGAGCAGAGCGGTTTTCTGTGGAATGGGAGGAGAAAACCATGTTGAGAATGGGAGAGGGAGATGATTATCAGACCAAGGGGGGTGTAAGGGCAGACAGCTGGCGCTGTAACCACGCGCTCATGTTTGGCCATGAATTGGGACTAATAAGAAATTAGGACGATAGTTATGCAGACTAGGGTGGGTCGCCAGATTTTGAAAATGGGATGAACCAGAGAGTGCTTCCAAGAAATCGGGAAAAGTTCACATGAGGTAAGGCAGGTAATTGACAAACATGGAGCAGGAATAGGGCCGATGGCATTCGAAACAAAGGAGCAGGATACACGAATACAGGATACCGTCAGTCCACACGCAGCCGGAACGCTTCACGGAGAACACCACCCTCCCGCAGTCTGCGGAAGGGGTCACCCGCGGCGAATCCCGAAAACCAAAGTACAACCCGTGGGTAAGACGGCACGGAACGTCGGGCGGCACCCCGAGACTAGCGAGGCCGGCCGCGACACGCGGGCCGACACTAACAAAGTGGCTGTTCATCTCGTCCGGTGTGGCGGCAGGAGTAGGCAGAGTATCAAGGCAGAGTATCAAGGTTTACATATATATCAAAGTATATTAAAGGTATATTATATAAAAGTAGAGTAGGGTAAGATACACACCTTGAGGGAGATTCGAGATAGCTCGTTTATTTTTAATGTTATTATTAGTTTTCGGCTTTGTCATACCCCTTTTTTCCCTACTTATCACAAGCAGTGGTCTCATATCTCTCATCTCATTTCATAAGTCAGTGGTCTCACAATGGTCTCACATCATAGTTTTTCATGGGTGCCTAAGCCCCAAGCCCACCCCAACCGAAGCCCATGAACACCAAGCCCAGATCCAGATCAGACCCATTTAAATTCATAATATTGAGGCCCATGCCCGGTCCGGCCCATCCATATTAAGCAGATAATTATTTTTCACAAAATTTGCAACCATTATCCTAACATATTTGCTTGCATGCTATTAACGAGAAATAACATCAATCACCTGTGTATTGCTATGGCTTTTGACTCATCGAACACTTTTGGGTCAACATTGTCATACTGGATCAGACTTTGGATCGGACATGATTTGGGATTTTTACATCTTTCACTTCTGCTAGGTACTTACCATGATATATTGTTCTCATATAGCTGCCAATTTTGTTTTGTTTAAGTGCCCTATATAATTTATTGATATATTTACCTGGTTAAACATCTGGTTGTCAAGTATAAAAATAACGGCTAGCGACATGACTCAAAAATTGGTATACCCATGCCCATTGCCCACCCAGTACCCATGAAAAGTCGAAAAATGACTACCCAGCCCAGACAATTGGAAGAATTGAGTGGGTACCCATGGGTGCACCCGATCCATGAAAAACACTGTCTCACATTATGCAAAGTTATATAAATTTTAGCTTTATAATGCCTTCAAAAAGGTGCCTTATCCCCAATAGCGGGGTAAGACGCTCTAAGGCACGTGACAAGACGCCCTTAACTTAGCGGTATTGTATTTCAATTAAGTTTTATAGAAATAACAAAATAGTGTGGGAATTGATGTCATTCCTATTCATGTTGTTTGTTTTTTTACGTCTCTAGACAAGCAAAACTATCTTTGAAATCACTATTATGCAGATTGTACCTACCTTTTCTCTACCTTTGACGATGCAATTGATTTGATTTGGGACGTGCAATTATTTCAACTAGTTTTTGTATTGTTTGGTAAACCCGCTTAATTCCGGGAGTGTACGAGAATAAGAATATGGTAATACAATATTGTTACTTCATTAGAACCTACCCCGCGCGGTCTGTAGGCCTCTTTTCCCTAGAGAAGACTGAAGACATACTGACGACAAACATATCACAAAGCTTGTTATGTGATTATGGTGTGCTGCGTGGTTTCAGCATCTTCCTTCAATTTGGGTATGTAATCCACAACAATATGTTATCTGTGTTATCTATCTTTTATGCACCAGTCATTTCAAAATGACTTAATTTTACATCAAGAGGGGCAAAAACCATTCTTCTTTGATGAAAACTAGTGAAGCCTACCAGAAACGTGCAAATCTGCACCGAGTGGTTTCAGAAAAGTTTCTGCTTGAGAAACAAGAGGCTGGCGTATAAGTTACACAGCTTAGCCACATAGGTAAGGAGTGGTGGGCGTCTAACCCAGGTGGGTGTACTACCCCATTTTACCATATTCTGGGTATAGAGTGGGAAAAATAGATGTCATCTGGAGGCTGCATCGTGGTGTCAGATGCATTAAACAATGGATAAACTGTGCCACCATGACATCACATAAAGACTGTGCCGCATGACACCACATATAGACTGCGCCGCATGACATTACATACCAGTAAGACGCCTTAAAGGGAATAGTTCACCTTTAAAGGGAATGTTTCACTTCTCTGAAAGTTGTCCAATGTACGCCGCTTGTGGTGCAAAATATGAAGTAATTGCTGCGGACACATTCCTGACATTTGTTCTCACAAACAGTGGCTCAAATTTTCAATGAAAAACTAAGTTTTAGTATTTGGGCTGATGACGTCATTAATAAGGAATTTTTGGAAATAGAAAAACCTTACGCTGCAATATTAATGGACTAGTGTATGGCTAAATGTATATGCCAAATGTAAAAACAAGTCTACTTTTCATTTAACATTGATAAAAAGGATGACGACATCGGCTTTTAAGCGGCTTAACCCAATAAATAGGGCCTGTATTTTTTGCAGATGTCAAAACAATCTCAATTTACTTTGATTAGGACCTCTGTGGTGTTTTAACTCTACAAACTTAAATTTCAAATGAATCCAACAACTTGCCATCATCAACTCAATCTTATGTTAATTGTGAAACATTCCCTTTAACATAGGGTTTTGAGTTGAGAATAGCCAAGTTTGTGGCCATCGCCTCGAAAATGACTTGTGACGCTTTTCACATTTTTCCAAGAAACCTCTAATTATTTAATATTCGTCATAAAAGTCGGGCCGGTATACCAGTAACTCCAATCTGTGATTGGCTGAATTTTTGGATGCCAGTTGACGTATGGTTTATGACGCACAGATGACGTAAGACTTGGGGAAAGTGTAGTGCTGGACACAACCATAACGTTGTTTCAATACCCTTATTCTTTTAATTGCAGAATGAACTTAGGTCAGGTATGCTATGCATAGTGATTTTGATGTTTAAATCTTATATAAAACATTTTGTATCAACAACAATCTGTTAGCGTATGCGTAGCTTCAGCGCTGGCCCGAATTCCTGGCTCGCGTACAAATTATTATCTGTCTCCACTACACGAACCCCACCTGTACCTACCAGTACGACGCGCGTGCCGCTGTTTGAATTGGCCGCCGCGGCGCAGCGCCCGCTGAGTGATAGGGCCGACCGGCGAGACCGGTACGTCCAGTGACGTTAGACCGGCATGACCTTGTGACACTCATAATCCAAATGGACGCCCCAGGCACGGACAGTGAGCCGACGGTGGCGGGCACTACACTTCAACAGTGAAAATCTAATAGTGACGAATACCTATACTTAAAGCAAGTACTGTGATGGTTTTCAAGCGTTGTATTTGCCGGCAATCATTCAAAAGTATTGGCAAAGTAACCACCATTATACGACCGATCCCTTACTAAATCAATGACGTTGCGTGCTTCTCAGCCAGCTGATTTTCGCATTACTTTGAGGAAAAAAATATGAATTATCACCAAATAATTGACATTTTAATTTGCTTTTTCCGCGTAAATATAGGTTTCTTTTGAAATACTAGTAATATCGATACTTAATTTCTTGCTTATCTTCAATCCATTTGCCTGAGGTTTTCTCGTTGATTTTCTCAAGGTGAACTACTTCCCTTTAAACGGCGAAAGGACGAGCGAGTCCTGAATAAAATCGGTCATGTATATACTTGAACCGTCAACGGAGGTTTGTCTTTGGCAAAGCATCGCTTTTGAATTATTTTCGCTTGTGCTTTGTTTTGCCGTTGCAATAAGATACGAACTAAAATCGATACTTTAACTAAATAGGTTTTTGCAGCGTTATTTAAAATTTGCAATTCTAGCTCATGTTTTGTAGGCAAAAATCGATTTTGGTGGGTATTAGATGGTATTTGATCGCGCTTTACAGCTGCATCATTTTGTATCGTCTAGACCCTTATGGTTTTGAAGCCTAACGGCGTTGTAAGATGAAGAAATTGTTTATAGAATCGTCATAAAAATATTACAGGCAGATTTTACAGCGAAATACTGTATTAAAACATCAATTTTTGCATGCATTTTAAGAGACGGTTACATTGGTGCTCCAGATTGTGTTTGTTTCAGTCGTTTCACTTCCCATAGGTGCCGAGCACTGATTTAAAATTGTGAAGACGTCATAAAATTATGAATTTGCGCTTGTATAGCCAGTAATTTGCAGCGTACCACGCGCCGCTGATCGACACATAGTGCAATCGCCGAGGCGGAGTCGCTTCTCTACATCTGTGTTTGACCAGTGTTCTTTTCGACTTTTTGGGTTGCGGAATATAGGTCCGGTATTGCAACGATCGCTTTTGCAGGTTAATTTTCCTGGACGGGAACAGGGGTGCAACCGTGCGTCACGTGCAGTGTGACCCAGAGTTTGACTGAACAACATTGCCAGTGGTGTGGTCTCCAGCCTCACACCAAGATTTTTAGGCTTTTATAGGTCCAGCCGTGTCTTCTCACTATACGCTACAGCTGAGATACACATTTATGACACCCCCCTGAACGCGGCAAGTGTCAGCGCGGCCAATGCTGAGCCATCTACATGAGAAAACATGTCAATAATCATAATTTCATTGCATTGGGCTTTATCAGATAGCGCGAGAAACCGCTTGTCAATTGATGGCGGGACATTCCAAAAGATATAAGCTTTCTTTGACCAGAGCGTCGCGTCTGGCGGGCCGGGCCCGGCCGGGTGCGGGTCGGGTCGGCCGCTTATATCTGGAGAAAAATCGCGGTATTTCAGCCCAGTGGACGCCTTAATCCCACGCCGGATATCTCTCTTTGCCATGGAAAATCACGGTGCTAAAGGCCTATTTTTTTAAACCAAAAACCGTCAGTTAACTCGAAATTTATCACCATATGGTGATAAATCAATCTGATAAATCATGCTGTGAAATCTTCGGGATCAGAGTCTGTGTTAAATGTATTATTTTTTTTAGTCGTAGGGGCGTGGGATAAGAATTATTACACCACTTCGCGAGTATAAAGATGCGTTAATCGACTCGGCTTCGACTCGTCGAATTAGATGCATAATTTATACTCGCTTCGTGTGTCATACATATTAAAACGGCGAAAGGACGAGCGCGGTCCGAATCAATTCCGCGTCAATTTAAATCACCGTCCAACGGAGGTTCGTCTTTGTGCAAAGCATGCATTTGAATTAATTTCGCTATGTGTTGGTTTTGAACGTCGCAAATAGATCCGAACTAATCGATACTTTGGGAACTAAATTAGGTTTCTTGCAGCGTTTATTTTAAATTTGCAATTAAATAAACTTCAATGTTTGGTAGGCAAAAATTTCATTTTTGGTGTGGGTATTAGAAATGGATTGATTGTGCTTTTAACAGCCTGCATCATTTTTAATCGCTAGACCCTTTTGGTTTGAAAGCTACGGCGGTGTAATGAAGGAATTTATAGAATGTCAATCAAATATTACAGGCAATTTTAACAGACGAATACTGCATTAAAAGCCTCAATTTTTGCATGCATTTTAGAGCGGTACATTGGTCTACAGATGTTTGTTTGTTTTATCGCTTCACCGTCCCATAGGTGCTGAGCACTGATTTAAAATCTTGTGAAGATGTCATAAAACTATGAATTTGCTTGTATAAGCCAAGTAGCTTTAGCTCACGTACCGAACGCGCCGTGGATCGACACCATAGTGGCATACGCCGGGCGGATAGTTCTTCTCTACGCATCTGTGTTTGAACCCGTGTCTTTGCGACTTTTTGGTTGCCGAGATATAGGTCCCGGTATTGCAACGATGTTTTGTTCAAGTAATTTTCGTGGGACGGAAACAGGGGTGCACGTGCGCACGTGCAGTGTGACCCAGAGTTTGAACCTGTTCAACATTGCCAGTGTTGTGTTCTCCAGCCTCAGCACAAAATTTTAGCTTTATAGGGTCCATGCGTTTCTCAGCTACAGCAGGATAATATTTCTGACACCCCTGACGCGGCCGTGTCACGCGCCGTGCTGACCCATCAAACATAGAAAAAACATGTCAATAATATAATGTCAATTGCATGGGCTATCATATGGCGAAGACCGCTTTGTTCAACTCGATGCGGGTTCACAAGATATAAGCTTCTGAACCACGTAGTCGCGGTCTGGCCGGCCGCGCCCGGCCGGGTCGGCCCCCTTTATATGTTGAAGAAATCCGTATTCATGAGGACTTCCGCTTCCGCGCTTCGCGCTCGCTCGTAATCAACTGTGCTGCATGACATTACATATAGACTGTGCCGCATGACACCCATGTAGACTGTACCGCACGACGCAATATTTGCGGTGTAGCCTACACATTGTCTAGGGGGCGGTAGGTCAGAAAAGTCTGCCATACATCTACCCGATTATGAGACACATTAGCCTAGATACTGATCCCCAATAATCCACTAAATCCAAAGCCCAGCGACCAACAGGATGCTATGCGTTTGCGGTGGTATTTAGCTAAAGCATACGAGTATTTCTCGTCAAACATGTTAGCAAATACACTTCTCCACATTGGCCCGGTCAGTACGTTGCGAAAGTCGATGGATTAAATAATGCCAAACACTAGAAGGTTAAATTAATTTGAAATAAAGGCATTTTTTATATGAAACGAGCATCCCCAATAATAAAATATAATATAAAAATGTCACATATGCCACACACCATTTGCATTCAAGGAATCGGGAATAACAAGACTTAATATAAGTAGAAGTTAGGCATATACGAGTAAATACATATAATACAAAGCGAAGAACTCTTGCTGATGTGAAGAAAAAAAATGAATGTGTGGATACTCAGGATAGCTGTAATTACAAAGTTTATGATGCACAGAAATTCGTATGGGTAATAAGTTTCACATTGACGATTTTTTTTTATCTGAATGTATTGTATTGCATTGTGTAATTGGATACCTATGAAATATTGCAACACGAAGCAATGCAATGCAAAATCTTGTCTTGAAACAACTCTTAACTCTTAATACCTTTTTTAAGTGCTGTCTTTGATTGACTATCATCTTATTTTTGCAACGCCTTCTTTCTCTGTCGCTTCTAGTTTTAAGCCAAAAGAGGACGGTATAGTAGATGCACAATGCACATAGATAGTTCTTTGCTTGGTATATTATTTATATATTACAGGTATATTTAATATTACCAGTTAATAAGATTAACTGGTAATATTAATTAAGACAGATAATTGGTTAATAAGACAGAGGACGATGGAGGACAAATATTACAGGCAAATCTTGGTATATTATTTATTATATACAGCAGACATGCAATATTTCATTTTTGGCGTACCAAGGGACGATGAAGATAATACTCGATAATATTGTTTACACATGCACGGCGAATAAAAATGTTTCCTTCGGAAAAATACGAACCGTTTACAAAGGTTTTCGTTCCCCAATGTACCCGAAAGCGATAACGCTACACCTGGGCGACAGGACATCGTGGTAATTTCACATTGCAAGTAGTCACAGGCACTAGCTTATCCGGAACAGCCAAAATACGTTAGTAAATCATACATCAAAATGCACCATACAGCCAAAAAGTCAAATACCCTTTTCTTGTAAATTATCAACAAATTTTAACACTGTTTGCTGAAAAAAGTTTATTGGACTTTTTAAAAACGGGAAATCGTTCATTTGGAGATATTTTAATCGTTCGGGAGCCATGGCCAGTGGCCACTGATATCCTTCCGCTGATGATAAAACATACCAGTGCTGATCCTTCCGCTTGTGACAGCAGGCGATATAAAGCGTAACACAATATACAATATCATGCAATTGGCCATTTGAGTCAACCAATTTAAAGAGTGAGTCATTCGTAGAAGGCATGGCCTCCTTTCACTATACAAAGTTATTTATCTAAACACAAAAAAGTGTTGTGGTGGTTTGTATTATCTTGAGTGTCAAGGTAGTATTTTGATTCGTGCCGCAAGACGGGTGTGTCCTTTGCACCACACATGGGCAGATCCAGAGAGCTGAGAGGGGTCACGGGGTCATGCCCCTCCCCAAAAAATCATCCAAAATTGGTGCAAATTGCTACATTTTCTGAGATAATAGGAAAACTAATAAATTTTTACAAAGGAAAGTTTGTTTCCAAACAGTTACATAAGCAAGCGAAATCCGTTGAGTTTTCAGAATTGTGCGAGACTTTTTGGGATCCCCCCCCCATTTTACCCAAACCATTCTTTCTGGATCCACCTATAACACCAAAGGAGATCGTTTGACATTTCCCTTCCATGGGCAGTGGCCACGGCACCAAAGTGATCAGTGACTAACTTTTTTATAAATTTAGTCCGAATGTTTTGTATGGATGGTTTTCCGAGGTCAGGACCCGCGCTAAGCAGAGCTTTTTGGCGCTGGTCCTGCACTTACCACCCGATCGCGCACCCCCTGTTGGCCGGCAGAATCTTAGAGACGAAAGTTTGTACACGTGCCCGACATACCTGGAACGGTCCGCCCCGCTCTACTGAACGTCACCAGGTCCTTGAGTGCGACCTGGCTGCCACCGGACCGCAGGCCATCCCAGTCAGGAGCAAATAGCGAGCGCCGAAGCGACTCGAACCCGGGCTGCCAGTACCGGGATAGGACAGAAGTCCAGCGCTCTCCCACTGAGCTACAGGGGCGGACTACATTTTCATTGAGCGAAAATGTCTGCTTATGGCTTACTAGGATGATATTATTTGTCAAGTTTAGAGCCATGCAGTTGAAGCTACACCTACTGACGGCAGAAGCATGTGCAGACATTGCTGAAGGAGCTTATACCACTATGTTGCCAACTATCGGCCAAGGTCGGTGCAGATGTGTGTGACAGATAAAACATGTTTAAATACCTTCTACTTAAAGCCGGAGCAATAACTTAGCCAGCCAACGCTGTTAGAACGGGAAGACAGCAGTATTTATGCAGACCTTGGGCAACAGAAGCTGTGTTTTGATCGTTCGTGGTTTCTGGGAACCCGCACAGAAGACGCCGTCAGTAACAGGCGAGGTGTCAGATGACGACCGAGGTTGACATCCGTGACTGACACGCTGTCACTCTGGGCCGGTGCTTGGGAAATTCGGTTTAATGTCACATTCTGTTTTATCACCTTTTCTATTGCAACAGCCCGGGAAGTAGAACCTTCTCCAATTGCAGTTTAGCCTGTTGGTATTCTTCTCAATACAATATTGTTGCGACGTGGACATTCGTGAGAGTGCATTGTCGCACAGTAGCCGTTTTCACGATGGCTTATTTTGCGTGAAATGTTTTAAAACATTTTAAAATGTTTTAAAATGTTTAAGTAGTAGCCGTCTTCACGATGGATTAATTTACGAGAAATGTTTTAACCCTCGCCCTACGGTCCCGTAGGGCAAGGATTAAAACATTTTTTTCGCAAATTAATCCATCGTGAAAGCGGCTACTACTTAAACATTTTAAAACATTTTAAAATGTTTTAAAACATTTCGGGCAAAATAATACATCGTGAAAACGGCTAATGACTCTCTCTGTATCCAATTCCATTGCGCAATGACTCTATATGAGTATAATAACGTGATTTCATATTTGCAATCGGTAATGATTTTGATACTCTATTGTCCGGTGAACCCAGTATGAGGCATTGCGAGATATGATCTCATGCAACATTTGTACGGAGTGATATTGAATGTGTTCAATATGTTGTAAAACATACCAGTGAGGTGAGCGTGAGTATCAGAGAACGGCCGTCATGGTTCTGACTTCTGAGCTGAAAATGTGTTCAGATGTGCAAGAATGAGTTTATGGCTTTAGCAGAATGACGTCAAGTCGTGTCTGACTCTGAGTCTTAGTATCTGCGTATGTGCAGCGTCACTGGTGGATCTAGAAAGGCCGTTTGTGACGGTTTTTGGAGGGGGCATCACCCAAAAAAAGTTTCACAAAATTAAAAAGGACTTTGCTCCTCTATGCATTGCTAGACGTTTTAAAATAAACTTTTGCCAGTAAAAGTTGCGTAGATGTCCTTCTAAGGAAATGTGTAAGTTTGCGCCGATTTCAGGCGACTTGGGGGTGCATTTGCCCCTGATGCCCCCTGGATCCGCCAGTGTACAGTTTGCAGTGTGCACCCACATTTTTGTAATGTTGGATATCATTTGTTTCAATCACATCCGGTGTGCTGCCATTGGAATCCCTTAAAATGGGATTTTCACAATTTTTGTCCTTTTCTTTTGCGCAAGCATCCAAAATGATGTCACGGATTATGATTTCTGGCGGAGAGGCATCATAATCTCACAAAATCTCTTTGAGCTCTCCTGGCGAGGCAGAAGTCTGAAGTCACCTCTCTTCCTCGGAGACCGAACGCTCCCGATTCCCGACATTTTCTTCGGCGCCGTGTAGGACCTTCTTGCACGGCGCGCCTCCCGATCCGGGATTATCGAGTTTGGTCTGGTGGCCGCCGGGCCGGCGCCAGGGGCAGTCTTCCCGCCGGCTCGACCAATCAGCGGCGAGGACGCGGCCGCGTCAGCAGTTGGCTGCCGTAGCTCGGTCGGAGGGTAATGGAGGCTGGCGATGGGCCCGAGACGCCCGCCTAACGACATATACATCATCGCAGCGCCATTGGACAATAGCGGCGCCCGTTCTGGGCCGCGGGACCTATTTCCAGCGAGCCAGGGAGGCCGACAGCTGCTGATGGCCAGATATTTCGCGCCGAGGAGAGTTTTACACGACCAACGAGATACGCGGTCCGCTCCGAAATTGTCAGGAAGGGATGCAGTTTACTGGGATCCACGGTCACAGTTTCAGTGTGGTTTGTGTCCTGGTGTCGGTGATTCGTATGTTGACAAATTTGAGCTTACTAAAGCGCGTTTTGTTGGCGTTGTGTTTAAAGAAAACATACGAATCAAAAGCACGATTGTTTTGTGACAAGGAGTTTATATGAACGACAGTCGACACACACACACACACACACACACACACACACACACACACACACACACACACACACACACACACACACACACATTGCCTTCAAATATAACTATCTGGAATTTATACAGATTTGCGGAGCTTTATGATCGAAAATGGTGCTGGAAATCTGATCAAATTATCTTTGAATTGACCTAAATTTATCAAGTCCCGAAAATCCTCCATGAGTGGAAAATGCAAAATTTCCAGATTACCAGAAAAAGTAGAACATTAATTGAGCAAAACGTGACTGACAGACTTGAAGTAGGCACAATGACGGTGACTTTGTAAATAGTTGTTACTTGAATTAAACCGTTAAGTGCACTAATCTATAGAGAAGGACGATTTGTGTTTCTCGAGTCGTGACCGATTGTCCGTCACGCCGTCAAGTATGGGCACTCCAACATTATAGAAAGTCTATAGTGATAGTCACAATACGCGTCAAAAGCGTTCGTGCAAACACGAATGCTGTTCTTGAAGACGTCGATGAAAGGTCACCAGAAAGTGTTCGGTGCGGTGTTGCTCTTGGTACGCATGGCGATTTCAATGGATCGATCGGGGTGTTTCCCATAAATAGACTGAAATCTGCGGAGAATTGACACATTTCCTAACTTGAATATATATTAAACTTCAGGCACCTAAGGAAGTTGATTTTAAGTCGTGTTTGCTCCTCAAGCAAGCGAAAGCTGATTGTTATTCATACCTAATTCATTACACATCCCGGGGCATTTGTCACACATCTTAGACTCGGCCCTACGCCAATTTTCTTGGTCGTTATGGACCGCCGGTGTTTCTTCGTCTGGTATGAGACTGCATATGGCGTGATATAGCCCGCTGGGGCTTATGGACAGTTGTGGAAAGCAGGGCCTCGGCTAACATGTTAACTGGGGGGCCAAACTCCCCAGCAGTGACCACTAGATGGCCCCCCAGTGACCAAATTTTGGCCCCAGTGGAATGTTTCTACATCTGTTATTTGACGCGGAAAACTGAACCCCATTTATTGAACGTGTTTCGAAAATATATCATATGATGATATGAATAAAGTACAATATAAATGCAAATATACGATTATATTTTGATTCAATCCAATCCATATTCAACCAGATAGAATGTGGCTCAGGACTCGGGTCCAATCCTTAAACTTCAGGAAAAATGTGTGTCCTGAATTCAACCACTTACATAAGTCAGACAAAATACATATAACCCAGATTGTCTCACGGTTGCTTTAAAATCAACCTCCGTGGCATATAGATAGTTACATATCTACCAACGGACCGCGTGGTCCGTGCACATTCCCTTGGGGCTCTGCGACGTTACAAAATGTGCGTGGGTCATACCGTTTAAAAAGAATGTAATGTTTTCCTTAAAAGTTAAATTTGACTACTACTATCATATTATATTATAGTGTAGTATTGTATTATAGTACATCTGTGTCCACATCACAGATGTTGGTATACAGCAGCAGCAACAGGTATATAATAGGTGCAACCTTATGTCTTAGCAACATTTTTGTATTAGCCCTACTGGCGGATCCAGGGGCGGCAGTGGCTAAAGCCCATACAGGCCGGACAGGGGCGGCAATATAATTTAGCCCCCCCCCCCATATTCGCTGAAACTGGTGATTAAAAATGGGTAATGGTTGCGAAAATGACGCTTTGACAAAAATATTTGTTTGGCCCTGTTCGTGTTTTCTTTCTCGTTCGTGTTTCCTCTATTTGGTAGCAATTTGGTAGCAGTAGCTGACGCTATTTTGATCTGGAGCGATTTACGATCAACGCAGCTTTTGCACGGTGGCGATAAACTGGCGGATCCAGGGGGTGGCAGGGGCAAAAGCCTCCCTCCCCCACCCCATTCCACGCTCGACAGATGCGGTTTTAGCAATTATCTTCCCCAAAAAACACACAAGCAAACAAAAAACGTAAGTATTCCTGTAACAAAAGTTAAAACGTAGGGGTGTAGTTTCCTTATATTCAGTTGGGGACCCCAACTTTGACGAGGAAGTGGGTCTAATCTGGGGGAAATCTGTATTTTGTGAATTTTAATGGTATTTTAAGCGATTTTTTCCAGCTCTGCCCCCGCCCCCATTTTTGGTGGGTGGAGAAGCTACGCCCCTGTAAAAAGCGTAACTTAATTCGGAAATATAATAACCAAGTAAGAATTAACATGCATTGTGTCTAAAATAAAGCAATTTTTGGCAGTTTATAGTACCTGCACAAATTATTGGCAATTAGGAGAAAATGGCGTCAGAAGTAGCCGTCATGAGTCCCATTTGAGATGGTGACGTATCCAGCGTTTATCTTGTAGGCATTTCAGTGCACTAAACATGGCGTGCAATCGTATTTTTGGTTTAGGTAGTTAATACATTTGTAAATTTACACTTAATAAAATGATGATTTTTACGACTCGACCCTAACCCCTCCCCCACCCAGGGTCAAGGACCTGGAGGTCAACAGCGAAATTAGCCCCCCCCCCCATATTGAGAGGCTGGATCCGCCAGTGATTGGCCCCTCAGTGTAAATTTCTTAGCCGAGGCTCTGGTGGAATGTATAAAGTTAAAATGTCAAAAAATAGCTCTTTCGTATACAAATGATATTTGATTTGGGGGGGGGGGTTAAGCTTCAAAACATTCAAATCAAAATATTCGGACTACATGTTTATTTTTTAATAATTGTTTTCCTTATCAAGATAACACACGACATTACAAATGAAATGCAATGTGGTAGGCGAAATGTAAAAATAGCGTCTAAGAGAACTCGTGTTCAAACCATTTGTTTGTTCAGGTCAACATTATGGTCTTTAGGTCATCAAACGTCATTGTTTTCCATGTTAGGGCTTTGCCCCAGAAATCTTCGAAAATTTCGGGAACTATGGAAGGTGGGAACCAACAGACAAACAAACAAAAACGCTTACAAAATAAATCACAAGGATGTCAGCAAATTTTTGGTGAGGCCAACAGTTATATCCTTGCCAGTGAGTGTCCGATACGTGCGTGACTGCAGGGGGAGGGGGGAGAATCCCCTCTTTGGCTTTTGCCCCTAATTGAGCTCCATCGAAAAAGGGCCCAGTTGGCAACGAAAGCTGGTTTTAAGACCGGTTGAGGGCTCTTAGACTGAATCAGAACCATCTTGCGCAATAAAAATGTTTTCCTGTCTAGATGAGGTCCCTCTCAGACCAGACTAGGGCCTTCTCAGATGAGACAAGGGTCCTCTGAGACCAGACGAGGGCCCTTATCATGACATAGGGTCTTCTCAGGTTAGCCGAGCGCGCTCTTATGTGGACCGAGGGTCCTCTCAAGCAGGTTTAGGAACCTCCAATAAAGACTAGCTTCTATATCAGACAAGACAGGGACCAGGGTCTATCTCAGGTAATTTGAAATGCCTCTTGGAGTGCTCGAGGGCGTCCTTAGAAACCATTATGTCCATCTCACGCTGCAAGATGGCTTTCTCAGATAATTTCAGGGTCGTATTAAATCTGCCGAGAGTCTTATCAGTAAGTTTGTACGTGTAAGTACGCGTAATTTTACCTTTAAATCAATCACTTGTGCACTTTGTAACAAAATAATAAACTGGGTCCTGTTATGAAAATAAACTCTTTTTCACCATGGAACCCTTTGACATGACGTTTTCTTCAACCAAAAATATGTGGCCACGCCTTTGCCTGGTGAATTGACCTGAAATGACCCGATGACAAAAATATCACAACATGTGGACATTTGATATTCGAACAGCTCAGTGCCAAACAAACAAAAGGCTTGGAGCAGTGAGCACCACCGTTTTTCCGCTATACTCGAAAATGCATGGGGTGTACAAACGCTCTCCTCGGCACGGTGTGGGCTACTTTGGATAATATGGTTGACTTGAAATGATTTAATTTATGCAATTCCGTAATTAATTTAAATCAAAGCTATGACGAGACAAAATAAGCATTGTCATTATTGTATATTTTGTTTAAAAAAAGAACTGAAACATTGAAATGAAAAAATACTTTGGGTCGCTTCTTCTACCTCCTGACCTTCAGGTTCAGGTGATTGAGAGTTTAAATGGACTTTGTAGTCGGAACCGAAGTCGACACAGGAGGGTTTCATTCAATAGGAGTCGGAGTCCGAATCACCTGAAAATCGATGGACTCCGCAGTGGCTCCGACAAACGCCTCAGGAGTGCCGACTGTCCCGTCGTATGATTGCAGAACAACGGCATGCCTCGGTTTGCGGAAATTGAGGAACCATTCTGGGATGGATTTTCGTCGTCGCATTCTCGCCTCGCATTTATACGTTCGCAAAATCCTCGTTGCCGCTCTTCTACGCGTCGCAGTTTCCTGTTTCCGAAAATATTCTTAGTCGGGCATTCTTTTCGCATCCAAAGAACTTTCCAGACGCTTCGGCTGTAGGCTTTTGGCATGCGCTCGGCTGGCCCTTTGAGGGCGCTACCCCGTTCTTCCTCATATGCCTTTGATTGAGGGAACATGAGTTTCCGATTTTATCTATTCTATCCAAAGTTGTATAAGTTTGCCAAACGGTCACCACATACAGGCAATGCTTTCACCAGGTGCAACGATGTGGATGCAACTCAATTGGTTATGATTAATGGCGACTTGGAGTGTTACTACGTTGTCTATAAGCAGGTTAACGCTCCTGGTGGCTACATTTACATTAAAGATCTAAACAAATCGTGACATGATCAGGTTATAACCGGCTGAGACTGCTTTACGCATCTAACTTATAGATCAGTGTGACCGATGAGCCATTTCGAAGCACTGGGGACCAAAAGGTCCCACCAATAAACATGCTAGAAGAGGCCCTGCACAATAAACATTAAGTTATTTATGAACTAATGATTACATAAATACATAAATAATTATACATAATTTCGAAATACAAATTTCCAACAGAATGACGGTTAGGATTATTATTTACCATTTTGAGACCAATTTTACGATCTAGTGCTGCGAACTCCGGGGTCAATGCAATTTTAACACCATATATTCCTAGGTTGCACGGAAATGGCATATCACACTGACTGCCAATGGAAGGAATTGTAATCGGGCACAGCAACAGACGCTTCTATATTTGATCAGCTATATTTCTACCAATCTTTACCGATTTTAACCAATCTCCTCTCAGATTAATACTTTACCTCGGAATCCAATAATTTGTACCCCCAAATATCCATTTTATATCCTTTTGAGTTGTGTAAAATCAAGATAAGCATAATGGCAAAATGCTACGGCGTAACAATTTGCTGCAACATTTATATTATTGGATGGTACAGCCTTGCTTCTCCACAACTGATAAGTTAACTGTATAAGCTACGAAAACGTGACTTCTTATACAATTTGAAATGTGGGTGAGGATAGATGGCATTGTTATGATTAATACTATGTAAGGAAAAAGGATCATAACTATGTCCGGTAGTTATATTTTTAATAAAAAGACCGAAATATGCACAAACATACTCTCGGCATTACGTCATTATCAAGTTTGTTGCACAAAGTGACAAACTTGATAATGGCGTAATTCCGAAAGCATGTTTTTGTATATTCCTGGTCTTTCTTATAAAAAAAATTGTCTGACATTGTTATGATCATTTTCCCTTACCTAATGATAATTATTCTAAATTGTATTCAAAGAACTTATCCTAAAAATACAATACGAACCGGTGCGGAAATTGAAATCCCGCACCATCATTTCTTTCCATTCGCGCTGACTATATAATCGTTGTTAAAGGGAATATAGCACCTTTAACATTAGTTTTTAACTGAGATAGCCAGATTGTCGGAGTATGCTGAGAAACCCAAAATCCGAAAATTTTTTCCCTCCCAAAGCGACCTAGCTTGCTGAGTTTCAACGCGAAAAACCGTTGGGTGCGTATATGTCGGGTCTATATTTCAACGTCACAAACTTCCCATGAACGTTCGCATACTCATCCAGCGCCTTACTCCCTGTGATTTGCCAACCGACAACTCTCCGCTTTTTGAACCGTCCGCCCAGTATTTCAGTTACCTTGCAGTCCGCCCCGACCGCACCGACGGTCGGTTCAAGGCTCGCCTCGGCACACTGCTAGTGGTTCACGTATTGCGTGCCCCCCACGTCCCTACCCGGCGCGAGCGTCAAGCACGCCGGCTCGCACCCCACGCCAGTCCGCGTTTTCATCGTTCACCGGAGATGGCATCCCGAGCATCGTGCGTGCCGGCACAAGCAAGCGTTCCACTGAAGCGGGCGCAAAGATTTTTGTTCCGTGTCGGATGCCCGGTTGTGACGTCAACAAGCTCCGCTTGGTGAACGCAAGATTGGTGTGAGTCACATGTAAAACATATTATTTATTTTTCCAACTTACAGACACAATTCTCGGACTTTTTTCGCAAAAATGAATGCCAGGACCGTAATCAGGGCATTATTCTCCATCATTCTACATACTTTCCCAAGGTGCTATATTGCCTGTAATCAGAAGGCGGCTGATCGGCTGGTCTAATAAAGTTAATTTTTCGAGTTAAAATGTTTTATTCTTTTCTTTCCTAAACAGCATTCAGCGCGCCCAATGTTCCATGTGGAGCAGAAGGCTTCTTTACAAATTGGACGGTCTATAAAGGAATTAATTGATACAAACTGAATAGCTGGTAGAACAGGGGCGGCGCCACCGGGGGGGCAGGGGGGGGGCAGCTGCCCCCTGGCGTCAGCCAGGGGGGCAAACATATTCTTTTTTTGACCCCCCAGAATTTACGGAGGCCCCCACTACCAAAAAAGGTGCCCCCATGCACAACTGGCCAAAATAACAGAAATTATCGTGCTCTGGCCAAATTTTCTTGAAATGAACGCAAAGCCTGCGTAGGATCGCCACTGTAGGCCACCTCAATACTAAGCAGTGAGGACACCCGCCAGTAGCCGAGGCAGGTCGCCCTAGGTGACCAGACAGGAGGCCCCCAACTAGACAGAGCCCCATCCCCAGTATTATACCAGCCGAGGCCAGTACCAGAAGCGCGACGCCCCACATACATAAGCCAGGAGGCCCCCTAGTGACTGACGACTTGGAGGCCCCCCATTACTAGGCAAGGGCCCCCAGTAGTAGAGGACAGAAGGCCCCAATAACTAGACCAGGATGCCCCGACCCCCAGTACTAGACAGGAGGCCCCCCCATACTAGACGGGAGCCTTCACAGTACCAGACAGGAGGCCCCCATACCTAGCAACAGGGAGCCCCCAGTACTACACAGCGAGCGCCTACCATACTAGACAGGAGTGCCCCAGTACTAGTCGTACGACGGCCCCCGTACTCAGGCAGGAAGCCCAGTACTTAGAAAACCCCCACGGGGGGGGGGAGCAAGGCCCCAAGTACTAGACATGAGGCCCAAGCCAGTACTAGACAGGACGCCCCCATATAGACACGAAGGCCCCCAAGATATCAAGAACGGAGCTCCCCAGTATTTCAGAAAGGAGGCCCCCAAGTACTAGATAGGAGGGCCCCAGTACTACAACAGGGAGGGCCCCCGGTTACCTAAACGAGGTCCCACTGTACTTAGACAGGAGGCCCCGATACCTTCCAGAAGCAGGAGGCCCCCTCAGTAGGCCAGTACTAGAAGCGAGGTCCCCCCGAGTATGACAGGAGCCCCCGTTGCCAGACAGGAAGGCCCGCACTAGTCAGGGGCCCTCGGTACTAGACTAAGGAAGCCCTATCGTTTCTGCGTCCCACGGGTACTAGAACAGGAGACCCATTCCCCATTAATAGATAGAAGGCCCCTTGGTATTAAGATCAGGAGCACCCCGGTTTCGTAGGACTCGGAGACGCATCCTTTAATACTTAACAGGAGGCCCCACGGTACTAAACAGAAGCACCCCCTACTAGACAGGAACGCCCCCCCCCCCGGTACTCAGGGACAGGAGGGTCCCCATATGTATAAAGACTCAGGGCCCCTAATCCCTACAGATTGTAAAACTTCGGATTGGCCACCTTCATTTTGCAGGAGGCCACCACTTTTCACCTTGTGTTTCTATACATATTTGTATGATAATATATCTGTACTAGTCGCTATGCCCCAAACTATAACACGGGGGCCCCAAATGTTAGTGGCCCCTTGTCTGACCTAGTATCGCGCTACATGAGGCCCCTGTCCAACAACAAAATCCAAATTTTCGCGCCGCTTCGCGGCGCAATTGCAAATTGCATTGTATGCGGGTCAAAACTTAACTACAAATTCGCACATTTTTGCGGTGCATTTATTTGTTTTGCTCATAGGTTGTTATTTTAAATAAATCTATAATTGGGCAAAATAGTTTAGCATCTCTTCATTTCTTACCGCACTTTTAAGCGCAAAAGAGCACTTTTAGAGGTCCGCAGTCCGGCACCATTTTCAAAGCGACGGATAGATGAGAATGCATATCCAGGGCGTAAGATTCAAAATTTTGCGCCGCTCCGCGGCGCAATTCCTTTTCCGTAATTCCAAGAGTTTCAGGACTGACCCCTCGGTTCCAAAAATTATTCGAAGTTTGTATAGCTGATTTTACATTTTGGTGTCACTGGTTCAACGCTGAAACGGGCAGGACCTCAGTTTATTTAAGCTTCCAGCTTTTCTAAACAAGTTACGCTCATGGCTCACTGCCACCTTGCCTGCATACTGCATTCTCATATCCTTTGTAAATATGCCTTTCAGCCGTTTTGCGTTTGACCACTTTCAACGCTTGGGAATGGGGTCCGATTCCCAAGCGCTTTGAAAGCGCTTGCGCGCTATGTATTCTTCTTGCGTTCTTTTCCATGTGAAATTGAAAAATATCCCTCTCAATGCTAGCTTCTGTAAAGTTTAATTTTGACATGGAAAAAAATACTTAAACACGCGACTTGCTCTGAGGCCTCGAATACATTAAACACTGCCGCTGGAGGAGGGGGGAGGGGTAAAAGCAACTAACATCGTACTCGCTATATCCAACTTGATGGAGGCCCCTACACGCCAGGGAGGCCCCTGTGAGAGAGCGAGGCCCCCTTGGAGGAGTGGCCCCCCTTCGACTTTACCCCCCCAGGAGTAAAAATCTGGTGACGCCGCTCCTTAGGTAGAATCATCACCTTTAGTAACATCTTGCATCTTTGTTTTATGGCAGTATTTGTGATTTTGAACACACAATGTTCAGTGCATACCACTAAATAATTCACAATAGTGCCCCCAAGCTGAGGCTACAGCCAAGAAGCTCACCAAAAAACCGCACCAGCATGTAGCCTGGGGGGTGTGGTGAGTCGTCACAATAGTCCAAAGTTGTTGTAAGTGGCGGACCCGTTGTTAACAAATACAAGAGAAATTGTCCGTTGGTACCCGCTCCAGATGAGGTTAGACTATTATCGTTACGATGCAAAAAGCGCTGGCAAATAAATAGAACAAATTTAACAACCCGAGATATCATAGGTGTATCGGGCACCCATGCTCGAGACACTTTGTCCGTTGCCTCGTGGTCCGGCTGCTCTCCACCTTCGCCAGCAAGCCGCACGGAGCCGACACTGCTCCGTCTCGGTGGACCGGGGCAGACGCCTGCCGGGACGCTGCGTCAAGAGTCCTGTTCCACGGCTGGAGGCTTATCGGCACAGGCAGTAGAATCTTAGGGCCGCTCGGCGGCGCCCTGAGACTGGATGCGCAGCGGCGGAGCGAGCACGCCAGCCCGACTAGTGGTAACCACCGCCGTAGCCACCGTACTTCTTGTGTCCACCTCCGTAGCCGCCGTATCCTCCCTTGTGTCCACCTCCGTAGCCGCCATATCCTCCCTTGTGTCCTCCGCCGTAGCCGCCATATCCTCCTTTGTGTCCTCCGCCGTAGCCGCCATATCCTCCTTTGTGTCCTTCGCCGTAGCCGCCATATCCTCCCTTATGTCCTCCACTGTAGCCGCCATATCCTCCCTTGTGTCCTCCGCCGTGGCCGCCTCCGTACCCGCCATAGCCACCCGGGCTGGCCAGGGCGAGGGCGCAGAGCGCGGAGAGCACCACCAGAACCGACAGGACCTTCATGCTGAGCGCTGGTTGGTAGAGCAGACTGTGACCTGGCTCTGGCTGGTCGGTGCTGGGTTTTATACCGGCCGGCGTTGGTGCAGTGTGTGGTTTCGACATGGCCAGTTCACGCTCAGATGCCCGCCGGCGTCACGGTGACCTCGCCGGGTCAGGCGTGCGGCGTGACATGTGAAATGTCAGCTCTGACCGGGGAGAGACATGTCACGAAGATCACGAGCGCTCCGATCAAGCGTGGCTCATGCGTGCTGGATGTTTCGGGCGGCTCTATGGGGTTACCATGCGTGACATGGCTTAAGGAAGCTAGCGAATAACTTAGATTGCGGACCATTATGGTTGTACACCTTTTTTTAATGCGAGGCGGCATCTGTTCAGCTTAATTCGGCTTTATCATTTAAAATGACAGCATTTGTTTATGTCTTTTTTAATAAATTTAGTCCAAATGTTTTTTTATGGATGGCTTTCTGAGGCTAGGACCCGCACTAAGCAGAGCTTGTTGCGCTGGTCCTGACCTCACCGCCCTATTGCGCAATTCCTGTTGGCCGGCAGAAGCATGACATACTGTTTGGCATACATGCATCTCACATCGGCGTAACACACTCCCGCGGCAAAGGGCATTAACAATTGACAGTGCACGATGCACTGTCAATTTGTAATGCCCTTAGCCGCGGGAGTGTGTTGCGTCTATGTGAGATGCATATGTATGCGAAATCCGGATGTTCATATATGTCGAACAGTATATCTGCTGTCGGTTTAAATGAGAGATGCCGAGTTGAGCTAAACAGACGGCGACTCGCATTAAGAAAAGGTGTAGTGATGGCCTTACCTTTATGCAAAATGTAAGCTCAATATGTCTAGCAGTCTCGAATATATGAAAAGGGGTCCACACGAGCACATGTGCCATGCTACTTCCTGTTCATCATCTGGAATATTGCTAGGATGGCTGTCGGGAGCAGCACACCAAATTTCGCCATAATCGGCATAGTGGTTTCTGAGATACATCATAGGGGTGTAGACTGTAGCGTAGCCCGACACCCATATGCAGGGACGTAGTAACTCATTTGAAGTTGGGGGGGGGGGCAAAAGTTGTCAAAATTTTGAATGTAATAGTCAATTTTGTTTTTAAAAAAAATGAAGAAAAAAAATGTGTCAAAAAGCAATTTTGAGAAAATCTGAGACAGCCATTTTGTAGAACTTGTCATTTCACGTGTTTTAACGTTTCTATTTGCAATTTGCTTAAAAACTATTTTTTTCGATTTTTCAAACATTTAGCTGTTTTCGACCGAAAATACCTTGGACTGACATCACTAAAATCGGTATATCTCAATTTTTCGACGCAACTGCTAAATTGTTTCATAGATGGCGTAAAATTGATGGACGCGAAGGAACATACACCAAGTTTAACGTCGATATCTGCAACGCGACCCGACCCACAAACCCTCTTCAACTACCCACCACTACCCACGTGACCATAAGGGCTGCCAGCTACACGCAAGTACTCACAAAGAAAATTTGCTATCATTATGTCTGCCATTTAAATAGCTCATTTTTGATGCTGAACTGTTATGCGTTGATCTCTGCTCACTAACTGAGGTGCCCATGAATATTGTTCAAGCATCTCAATTCGCATCAAAATCCTTTTCTCAACTTATGAAAGTTATGTTTTCCGCCAACTACCCACTACATCCAAATGATCGCTTGTGATACCCACTTCTAACCACGTGGGTAGTAACTACCCGCATTTGGTGGGTAGGTGGGTAGTGACACAAAAGTGACACCTCTAATCGGAAGTTATTTAGGAAAAACCAAGGGGGATCGGATCCGTCCCGTCCCCAGGCGATCGTGGGCTATGCCTCGTAATTTTGGACTAGGTATTGAGACTCAAAAGGGGGGGGGGCGTTTCCCCTACTCAAAAGATTGAGAGGCATTCCCCCCCCTGACCCCCCCCCCCCGACTCATATGCCATTGCCCATATTTCTTCCACGTGATCACCGTGACGCCGGCAGGCGTCTGAGCGTGACCTGGTCATGTCGAAACCACACACTGCACCAACGCCAGCCGGTATAAAACCCATCACCGAACAGCCAGAGCCAGGTCACAGCCTGCTCTACCAGCCAGCGCTCAGCATGAAGGTCCTGTCGGTTCTGGTGGTGCTTTCCGCGCTCTGCGCCCTCGCCCTGGCCAGCCCGGGTGGCTATGGCGGGTACGGAGGCGGCTACGGCGGAGGACACAAGGGAGGATATGGCGGCTACGGCGGAGGACACAAGGGAAGGATATGGATGGTACGGCGGAGGACACAAGGGAGGATATGGCGGCTACGGTGGTGGACACAAGGGAGGATATGGCGGCTACGGCGGTGGACACAAGGGAGGATACGGCGGTTACGGAGGTGGACACAAGAAGTACGGTGGCTACGGCGGTGGTTACCACTAGCCGGACTGGCGTGCTCGCTCCGCCGCTGCGTCCGGTCTCCGGGCGCCGCCGAGCGGCCTGTCTCTGCCGTGCCGAGTAGCCTCCAGCGTGGACGGACTCTGCCGCAGCGTCGGCCGGCTTCCTGCCCCGGCCACCGAGACGAAGCAGTGCCGGCTCCGTGCGGCTGCTGGGCGGCGGGACAGCCGGACCCGATTCGTCTAGTCCGCATTTGAAATTGCTTTTACCCTTGGCCACGCTTTATGCATCCGTGATTGCATTATTTTTCCTCGAGAACCGTCTATCGCATCTGAGCTGGGGCGACGGACAATTCATTGCTGGCGCGGCTTGTTAGCTCTGCTGTACCTCAGAATGAACAGCTGTCAATATTTATTTAATACAGTGTTGCCAAATACAAATATGCCATGACAAACAAATGTGTTTGTACTGAAAGTGTTGATATCCACATACTACTCTGTTTTTATCGATCAATTCCTTTTAAGACTGTCCAATTTGTAAAGATGCCTCTGCTCCACATGGAACATTGCGTGAGCTGAATGCCGTTTAAAAAATAAAGGAATATTATAGCCAGTAAATTGACAAATGAGCTATATCATAGATAGCATGAACTACTGCATACCCTCTGTGCATACCCTCTGTGCTGGCTAGAGGCCCATTCGACGTGTTCAGAGGGCCCTCTGACCCGCTCAGGGGACCTTTCGGCCTGTCCAGGGGCCCCTCTGGCATGAGCTCTTGGCTCTTGTGAACGTCCAAGGGCCCTTTGGTTTTTCAGAGAGGGCCCTGGTAGCCCTAAAGAACCTCTGAAGTGCTTTAAACTCTTTGAAGACCATGCTTCGCGTGGTCTTGGACCCAGTTACCGCGCTTCGCACGGTATAGGTATCAAGCAGCTGTTCGATGAATTCAGTACTTTTGATGCAAGGGGGCCTCCAGGAATTCAGCGGGTGCAAAATAGGTGATTTCCACCCCCTCAAGATTTTCAGGGTGTGCAATTGCACACCCTGCCCCCCGGAATCCGCAGCCCCTGCCTAAAAGGAATTAATCGATAAAAGGGGCATTCCACGACATTTCGACCAGTCGAAAACACCCTCATCTCTCACTTTTTGTTCAAAATTGGCGTATAGGTTATCTTTTGGTCTTTATTCAGCTGTGGAAATATTAGCTCGATCGACTCTAGGTTATTGAGTTACTAGCTCGAGCATTTTTGCATGGGTCACATTGCAGAGGTGTTTTCCGGACGCCGAAAGACATGTATTTGACTTAAAACCAATGTTAAAAAATAACCTTAATGGCTGAGTCACAATCGAAACGAAGTTTTTCTGATTTGTTTTGCGTACTTTGAATGACTCTTGACCACCTACTTGTGACATTTTTTCGATGACCTTTGACCTCGGGCTAACCTCTGATTCAATTTTTTAATCTCTCAAAATACTTATCAAAGTTTTGTCTAACAATGCCAATGATATAAAAAAGGTGCGTTTTTTCCTCCTAATTTCCATATTTCCATCCTAATACGTGCGTTTTTCGAATTACCCCCAAGGGGAGGGGTAACGGGTTTTTATCTGCCAAGGCTATGAAACCGATTTCGACGGGGTCTTCACCATTCTGATTTGGATGGTTAAGAACGTGCCGTATAAAATTGTATACACTTGGTCTAATCTGAATCCAACAATGGACAAAACACCAACGACCAATCAATCGCTGCACGACGACATCATCTCCGAACCAAATTGGCCGATTTGGCGGAACTTCTCCATTCGTATCGACGTGGTTAAAACGTTGTGGTACAAAGTTTTAATCTACTTGGTCCATTCTTACGTGACCAAATTAGACCAAAACGACAACAATCGTTGTAAGACACGGCGTCATGCTCAGAACCTATGGACCCGACGTGAAACAGGTCTTCTGTCAAATCAATCTGGTGTGGTCCCAAACAGTGTCTTCAAGAATTCTACTCAACTTTGATTGAATGAATTGGACCAAATCAGACCAAAGCCACCAAAAATCATTGTAGACTGACGTTATGCTTCGGAACATATGTTTCCGATTGGACACGAATTCTTCACCCATTCTGATCTGGCTTGGTCCAAAAAGGGGCCTCTAAGAGTCTAGTCGACTTGGTCTTATAACAGTGGACCAAAATTGGACCAAAACCGCCCAAACCATTCAAAATCGTTTTGCAGAGGACACATCAAATCCTCCGAACCTAATTACCGATTTGGGCGTAATCTTCACCATTCGATCCGGCGTGGTTGAAAACGTCGGTGGACACGTTTTATCCTAATGTTGATTCATCTAAGTGGACCAATTAGACCCAAAAAGCTAAAAATCATTGCAAATGAACGTCAGTGCCTCAGAACCTACTGCACTGATTTGTTCGGAATCTTCACCCATTCGAGAATCCGGCGGGGTTCAAAACGTTGTGTTGGACAAGTTTTTATCTCATTGATTCAATCTAAGTGGACAAAATTAGGACCAAAACGCTAAAAATTGTTGCAGATGACGTTCATTCCGGAACTATGGGACTGATTTGGGCAACGATCTTACCATTTCATCTGGCTTGTTCCAAAGCAGGACCGCATTTAATTTAATCAATTTTTGGTCGATTAAGTGGACCAAATCGGACCAAAAACCTACAGTTTTGTGTTTTCGGTCCCCATTTGGTCCACTTTAATTGAACCAAACTCCGGTCAAACTTAATCGGCACTGTTTTGGATCAAGCCGGATCGGATGGTGAAGGATCTTGTCCAAATAAAGTTTTGATCATGTTCCTGAGAAATGGCGTCGTCGGGCAACGTTTTTTTTACTTTTTTGGGGTCTATTTGTCCACTTAGATTAAACCAAAGTAGAATAAAACTCTATTCACAACGTTTTTGAACCACGCTGGATCGAAATGGTTAAGATAATCTGTCCAAAACGGTCCCATAGGTTTGAAGCATGATGTCGTCTGCAACGATTTTTGGTGGTTTGGGTGGTTTTGGTCAAATTTGGTCCACTCAGATTAGACCAAAGTGTATAAAATTATATACGGCACCGTCTTAGACCACGCCAGATCAAATAGTGAAGACCACGTCCAAATCGGTCACATAGCTTGGCAGATATTTGCCCGTTACTCCTCCCCCTTGGGAACACGCACATATATAGATGGAAAATATGGAAATTAGAGGAAAAAAACGTTTTTTTTTTTATTTAATGCATTGTTAGACAAGACATTGACAAGTATTTTAAGAGGTAAAAAATTACAAATCAGAGGTGTACCCGAGGTCACACGAGGTCATCGAAAAAAAAATGTCACAAGTTCACGTGGTCAAGGTCATTCAAGGTCACGCAACAAATCAGAAAAATACTTTGTTTCATTGTGAACTCAGCCATACAAGTATTTTTAGCATTTGGTTAAGTCGAATGCAGTCTTTCGGCTTCCGAAAACACCTCTGCAACGTGACTCCCCAAAATGTCCGAGGCTATAACTCAATAACCTGAGGTCAGATCGAGCTAATATTTACACAGCTTAATTCAGGACCCAAGATAATTCTATACACAAGTTAGTTTTGAACAAAAAGTGAGAGATGAGGGTGTAATTTGGGATAAAAAATAATTGTCGAAATGTCGTGGAATGCCCCAAAAACAGAGTAGTATGTGGATATCAACACTTTCAGTACAAACACATTTTTTGTCATGGCATATTTGTATTTGGCAACTCTGTATTAAATCAATATTGGCATATGTTCATTCTGAGGTACAGCAGAGCTAAAAAGCCGCGCCAGCAGTGAATTGTCCGTCGCCCCAGCTCAGATGCGGTGGACGGTTCTCGAGGAAAAATAATGTAATCACGGATGCATAAAGCGTGGCCAAAAGTAAAAGCAATTTCAAAAGCGAACTAGGTGTATCGGGTCCGGCTGTCCCGCCGCCCAGCAGCCGCCGCGACTGCTGTCTCGGTGGCCGGGGCGCGGGAACCGCGGCCGCGCTGCGGCAGAGTCCCGTCACGCTGGAGGCTAACTCAGCACGGCAAGAGAAGCCGCCTCGGAGGCGCCCAGAGACATGGACGCAGCGGCGGAGCGAAGCACGCCAACCCGGCGGGTGGTAACCACCGCCGTAGCGCCGTACTTCTTGTGTCACCTCCATAGCCGCCGTATCCTCCCTTGTGTCCACCACCGTAGCCGCCATATCCTCTTGTGTCCTCCACCGTAGCCGCCATATCCTCTCCCTTGTGTCCACCACAGCCGCATATCCTCCCTTGTGTTCCTCCACCGTAAGCCGCCATAAATCACTCCCTTGTGTCCCCGCCGTAGCCGCCTCCGTACCCGCCATAGCCACCCGGGCTGGCCAGGGCGAGGGCGCAGAACGCGGAGAGCAGCACCAGAACCGACAGGACCTTCATGCTGAGCGCTGGCTGGTAGAGCAGGCTGTGACCTGGCTCTGACTGGTCGGTGCTGGGTTTTATACCGACCGGCGGTGGTGCAGTGTGTGGTGTCGACATGGCCAGGTCACGCTCAGACGCCCGCCGGGGTCACGGTGACCTCCCCGGGTCATGCGTGCGGCGTGACGCGTGACATGTCAGCTCTGACCGGGGGAGACATGTCACGAAGATCACGAGCGCTCCGATCAAGCGTGGCTCATGCGTGCTGGCTGTTTCGTGTGGCTCTATGGGGTTATCATGCGTGAGAGGGCTCAAGGAGTGAGCCTTATACTGACATTGGTCATGTGGTGTTTTTGACATTGGTCTATAGAAGATATTTTCGGAATTTAGTTATTATTTCATTTCTCCATATTCACTCTAGCTGCTGAGATATCCAAAATTGGCCAAAATCAGGATGGAATCACAAAATTATATATATTCGCCAGAGAGGCTTTCGCTACTAGAAGCACTGCCCTAACGATTACACTGCTGCCTGCGTAGCAAATATATCGTTAGCGCTGACCATCAGAAAACAGATCGGTGCCACGCTGATAGGGGCTGCCAATAGAGCCCTCGGTAGTCGTTGGCCATTTGTACAATTGTTTCGTATAGGGCGTTTAATCGTCTTAGGTGCGCCCATTCTAGATTACATCTTCTTTTCTCTGTTCCATAATGGGCGATCGTTATGGATATAAAAACAAAACAATATGGAAAACAAAATATAGTAAATTCAACCAAAGGAAGCTCCAGACGTGAATTTTATGCATACAATAATCAAACAATAGCTTTTAAACCATAATCAAAAATTAATATTTAAATTCAAAAAGGAGAGCCAGCACCTTCTTTAAGATAAGCTAGATAAAAGAGGATTTGCGGACGGGCAGTTTACGCCAAGCCTATCAGGCTTCGCGAGGCAGCGACAATAAAAGAACAGTGGCCAGTCAGGGATGAAACAGGGTCGTAACATTGTCAGTTCATGAGCGAGACGGTGTCGGATCATTGTCAGGATACGGGAGGGATGCAGATGGTGAGATCACTAATAAGACAGCTTAATGGCGTCGTCACACTGTCTTATAAGACAAATCCAAGGAGCAGATGTAGGCTTTTGTACGTGCTATACGATCGTGGTGTTCTTAGTTATACGACTCCCAGAGCACTGGAAAGTGGGGTCAGCGGACGTTAGCTGGTTGACGAGAACGCTAAGCTGGTGCAGCGTTGAAAGGGCTAACATTGTAAAGCTCTTCACTCCGTCCTTAACACACTATATTGATGTGTACTAAACACAAATGTTATAGAATAATAAACTTGTTGATGATGAAGACAAACTTTTCCTTGCGGGCGGCCCGAATGACGCTAACCTTCCTGGGGGCCTGGGGGCAAACTCTGCCCCCACCCCCAGAGATCTCGAGCATCGCTCTATCGATTTCGATGGGACAAACACCAGTCGATTTGGCATGACAAGATCTTTTTTGAACATACAAATTGGTTTTGCTGTGCAACAATGAGGGCCACGGGCAAAAATTCAAAGCTCCGTGGCATGCCTCTCCCCGGTCAGAACTGACATTTCACATGTCACGCCGCACGCATGACCCGGGGAGGTCACCGTGACGCCAACGGGCGTCTGAGCGTGACCTGGTCATGTTGACACCACACACTGCACCGCCGCCGGCCGGTATAAAACCCAGCACCGACCAGCCAGAGCCAGGTCACAGCCTGCTCTACCAGCCAGCGCCTCAGCATGAAGGTCCTGTCGGTTCTGGTGGTGCTCTCACGCTCTGACGGCCTCGTCCGGCCAGTCCCCGGTGGCTATGGCGGGTACGGAGGCAGCTACGGCGGAGACACAAGGGAGGATATGTGGCTTACGGTGGAGGACACAAGGGAGGGATATGGCGGCTACCGGCCGGAGGACACAAGGGAGGAATGGCGGCTACGGTGGAGGACACAAAGGAGGATATGGCGGCTAACGGCGGAAGGACACAAGGGAGGATATGGCGGCTTACGGAGGTGGACACAAGAAGTACGGGCTTACGGCCGTGGTTACCAATTAGCCGGCTGAGTGCTCGCTTCGCCGCTGCGTTTCCATCTCCTGGCGCCGCCGAGCGGCCTGTCTCTGCCGTGCCGAGTAGCCTCCAGCGTGGACGGACTCTGCCGCAGCGTCGGCAGGCGTCCTGCCCCGGCCACCGAGACGGAGCAGTGCCGGCTCCGTGCGGCTGCTGGGCGGCGGGACAGCCGGACCCGATTCGTCTAGTCCGCATTTGAAATAGCTTTATTTTGGGCCACGCTTTCTGTATAAAACTCAACTGAACTGGGCAGTGGGCTGACGGACAACTCATTGCTGGCGCGGCTTTTGAGCTCTGCTGTGCCTCAGAATGGACAACATGTTAACCCGCGCCGGGCCGGTGCTCGGCGCCACCTTCCTCGGGCCGGGGGGGTGTTTCGACACCCCCCTTCTAGCTCGGCTACTATGGGACTTAGACATAAACCAAAAATACCGTTCGAGAGCTCGTCAAAAAGGATTTTGAAACTATTTCGTTGAAAATTTTATCAGGTCAATATTAGAGTCACCAGAGGTCATCAAAGGTCAATTTTTCTCAAAATTTCCAGATTTAGGACATAGCTCCAGATATCCCCCAAATATCTCGGAACCTATTATAGCTTAGGAAGTAAACAAGTTTTTTGAACATTAGATAAGCTATCAAATTTGCGAATTCGCATCCAGGTCCCTCAATTTGAGCTCAGATCAATAGTTTTAGGCTTCAGAGGTCATCCAATGTCAAAATGCAGTTTGGGTAAAATATGTTTCCCTGAATAGCATTTTTATCTAAAATGACACATAAATCATTTTTAACACTATCGTGTTCCCTCTCGACAATGACGCTTTGAACATATCATGATGACGGCCTCGTAAAGTCAATTTCAAAAATTTGACCTCAGGTCAGGTCATTTGGTGACGCCAGATTAGGTCCATGTTGCCATATGGGGCGACGCGGAACAGAACGATTTGAATACAGTGGTGTCATTGCTCTTCTCTATCTTCATTATATCAGAAGTTATCTAGGCAAATCATTGTTCTGATGACCTCGGATGACCTCAAGATAACCCTTGTAGAGATCTTTTAGAACCAATCGCACTCAGGTCATTCAGATGAGCTAAGAAAACATGTTCTGAAATAATCAGCCCCTGATCCAATGCATACTTTTCAGAATTAAGAAGCATCTGTTTATTTTTCCCATTCACTTAAACATGGGGAGGTCAGGAATGACTGACTTAGGCACCGATATCGAAATCCGAGATATAACAAACTTTCGATAGCCATGCTCTTTAATGAAACCCTGTAAGTACGAAACCAACCGCTAAAAACTGTGGCTTTGGTGGGAACCGCAAACTTTTTCGGAGGTGGGGTCACTTGACCTAGCTCTGGTGACCGGGGGGGGGGGGGGGGGGGGGGGGGGGACTGACCTGACATGACCTATTGTCAAAACTGTTTGAAAGCTGTACAAAGATGATCGAAACAAGGTAATGCAAATTTGGCGGCGCTACACGCCCCGTTTTCCCGATATCCAGGAAAAACCTGAGGGGGGTGTCTAAACACCCCCCCCCCGGCCCGGCGCGGGTTAATATGTATGTACTACATTGTTGACAAATACAAATATGCCATATAAATTTGTATTTACTGAAAGTGATGATATTAACCTACTTTTCTGTTTGTATCAATTAATTCCTTTTTAGACCGTCCAATTTGTCAAGAAGCCGCTTCTCCACATGGAACAGTACGCGCTCTGAATGCCGTTGGAAAAATAATGAAACATTATTATAGCCAGTGAATTGACAAATGACCCATAATATTAGATCAGCCGCCTACTGATCAATGACAATGGTATAGTCTGCGAGAGTGGAAGCCAATGATGGTGCTGAATCTTGATTTCCACTCAACGGTGCGAATTATATTTTCAAGATAATTTCTGCGAATATAATTTATAAGAAGTAACGTTTTCGTAGCGTATATATTTACGATGAAACAAGACTGCGTCTCTGCCTCGCGTCTCAGAGAGGCAGTGACAATAGAAGGATGGTGCCAGGTCGTGGACGAAACAGGGTCAGGTCGCAAATGAAACAGGGTCAGGTCACGGATGTGATATTGTCAGGTCATGAACGAGACGGTGTCGGATCATTGTCAAGTGACGGGTTGGATGGTGAGATCAGTGATAGGACAGCTCAATGGTGTCGTCTCGGTCTTAAGACAAATTCAAGTGCACGAGTATACTTTTTTACGTGCTATACGATCGGGGTGTTCTGATTTATACGACTCTCAAAGCATTGGAGCGTCGGATCAGTGGACTTTGGCTCGTTAACGGAAACGCTGAGCCAGTGGAGCGCTGAAATAGCTTAAAAAAGTGGCTGTTCATTCAGTCATGAACAGTTAATTGCTGTTTCCGGCATATTATTTAAATTTAGTCTGAATGCTACTGATTGAAGACTAGTGTGTTTTTAAATCCCATCCATTAATAAGTTGACGCTTATTTTATCTAATTTGATCATTTCTAAAACGTATCTAATTTTCATTCATCACATATATGATCACATGTTATAGTATAAGTGAGCTAGGATTTGTCCCAACTAATTTTTAGAGCGTGACGTCACCATGGCCATTGACGCTGGAAGTCACTGCACCTTTAGACCAAGAGCAGCAGCACACGCCAGCTTATATTTCTGTCCCTAGATGGCACTAGTGGTAAACGCCTAAAGTTATGCTGCACCGCACGGCTTGAAGCCAAGGAATGCGGCATGCGCAGTGCGCAGTGGGAGATTTAGGAGGGGTGACGAGCTTTTCAGGTCGTCAAAATGGGATAACCATATACCCTCGATACAAGTTAATAGATTATCAGCTGTGTTGGCTACTATAATTCATGTTGTGCTGTGCATTGAGATGTCTTCAGTTCCTCAGTCCGCATTTTCAAAGGTGACACTCACAAATGTTTACTTTATACGAAGCCTGAAGGCTTAACATGCGCTCGAGCTTCGATCATTCCATTGATTTTGCGGCCGGGGAGGGATGGTGACCCATGTCGCCGTCCATCGCCGGCCGCAGACAATCACATGACCGGACAGGTCAGCTGGGGCCGGCCGAGCGCGCGACCCGAGACAGGTCGTGGCCACAACTACCGCCACAGGGAGGACAGGGTTGCGCATTGGTGCGCGCTGCTCTTAAACCCTTAACTCCTTAGTATATCGTAGTGTGACTGCAACCGTAACTGGCCCTGGATCTGTGGCAGACATGTGCTCGGATCCCGAAAATGAATCCCGAGATCTGATCTCTGGAATCTGGATCCCGGATCCACTTGAATCATAGATCCACCTTCGCAATTTGTCGATAGATCCACTGGGATCATAGATCCGTCCTCAACATTGGTCGACGGATCCGCTGGGATCCGAGATCGCAGGCACCATTTTGTACTGGGATCCCAGACCCGCCAGTATACATTTTTTTAAACCCATATTTTTAGTTATTGTCAGTAGTTTCCAATTGGATGCAAATTAAAATAGCATTGACGTATGTCTTTAGCTAGATTTTGTCAAGAATTACTATAGTTATATATAATTTATAAGTAGGAGTATGTTGGATCCGAGATCCGTGAGGATCAGAGATCCATTTTCATTGTTTATCGTGGGATCATGTGTGATCCAAGATCCGTTGCCAAATTTGATTGGGTTATCCACTGGAATCAAAGATCCATTGTTGTATTTTGTCGAGGGATCCAATGGGATCATAGATTCAACATTGTGTTTTGTAGAAAGATCCTCTGGGATCATAGATCCTACTCTCAGATCCATGCTCATGTCCGGCCTGTGGTTGTTTTGCTGCAATACATTACAGTACCTAGTAGGTACTGTTTGTCGTTGTCGGGTAGGTAATACCTACCCGACGACGCAAAAATGCAAAACTTTGGTGCAGTGCTTTTGAGATCATGAACTTTGTTTGTGCAATTTATTTTAGTCATATCGACCAAGTAGTTGCAAAGAAACAAGCTTCTAAGGCCATGGTCACGGTCGGGTTGGGCCGCTCATACGTATCCTTTCCCCCTAGATGGCGACGATCTTGCGTCCGATAAGTAATGTCTGTCCAAGCCAACACCTACTGCGCCAGCTAATCTCGGCGCAGGGCAATCTATTTTCTTAGTAGCGATTATAGACATATGGAAACAATTAGACATAATTTCAAAATACAAATATGGAAAAGAACACAGTTTATAATAGACTTCCCACATTAAAACCGATTTGACGATGTAGTGCTTTGAATGCCGGGAGTAACTATAGCTTTACCACCATTTATAGTTTGCACGGGCATGACACATCATATCAACTGTTAATGGAATCATACACAGCTGCAGGAAATACTTATTTCTTATTTGGCAACATATTTTTACTAATATGTATTGTATTTAACCAATCTCCCCCTTGTTTGATTTCATTTAGCCTTTATCGAAAAGTAGGCACGTTTTATCGTTTAAAGTCATATGGTAAAAATACAATATTCCAAAGGTGTGGCAAAATGCTACGGCGATTTAAGTTTCTGGTCGAATCGTCTTGTTCCTCAATAACTATATGATATAAGATACGAAAACGTAGATTCTTAATTCTAGAAATAATAAATATCACCGAAAAATATTATTAAAATATAAAGTAAACTTTGTGGAATTATAACATCCGAAGATGTGCGAGAATTCAAATTCCACGTCTTACTTATGGTCCACCCGCGTATACGCGTACATTGTATGTATATTCATCGTTGATAGCAGGCAGCTTTGGAGCTGGTCAATCATAGATTATCATTCACTCTGCCGGCTATTAATTTTTTGAATGGCATTCAGTGTACTATTTCATGTGAAGCTGAAGCTTATTTATAAATTTATTTATCTATAAGGAATTATTCGATATAAGCATAATGCTGTTGATGCGTTTATGCAAAAACAGTTGCATTTTTGTTTATCCGGATATCATCCCTTTAAGCATACATATACGTTTGTTATAGCCTATTCGTTTTTGTCAAGTGTATATTCAATAAATATTCACATGTTGTCCAATCTGAGGTACAGCAGAGCTTACAAGCCGCTCCAGCAATGAATTGTCCGTCGCCCCAGTTCAGATGAGGTAGACGGTTCTCGAGGAAAATAAGGCGATCACGGGTGTAAAAAGCGTGGCCAAAAGTAAAAGCAAAATTAAATACGAACTAGACGTATCGGGTCCGGCTGTCCCGCCAGCCAGCAGCCGCACGAAGCCGGCACTGTTCCGTCTCGGTGGCCGGGGCAGGAAGCCGGCCGACGCTGCGGCAGAGTCCGTCCACGCTGGAGGCTACTCGGCAGAGACAGCCGCTCGGCGGCCCCGGAGGACTGGACGCCCGCGGCGGAGCGACACGCCAGCCTGGTTATGTAACCAGCCGTAGCCGCGTACTTCTTGGTTCCACCCTCTCGTACCGCATATCCTCCCTTGTGTCTCCGCCGTAGCCGCCATTAGTCTACCCTTGGTCCACCACCTAGCCGCCATACTACCTCCCTTTGTTGTCCACCGCCGTACCTATCTTATCCTCCCTTGTGTCCACCACCGTAGCCCATATCCTCCCTTGCTGTCCTCCCCGCTAAGCCGCCTCCGTAACCCGCCATACCACCGGCTGGCCAGGCGAGGGCGCAGAGCGCGGAGGCACACCAGAACCGACAGACCTTATGCTGAGCGCTGGCTGGTAGAGCAGGCTGTGACCTGGCTCTGGCTGGTCGGTGCTGGGTTTTATACCAGCCGGCGGCGGTGCAGTGTGTGGTGTCGACATGGCCAGGTCACGCTCAGACGCCCACTGGCGTCACGGTGACCTCCCCGGGTCAGGTGTGCGGTGTGACATGTGAAATGTTAGTTCTGACCAGGGAGAGGCATGTCACGAAGCTCACGAGCGCTTCAACCAGGCGTGGCTCATGCGTGCTGGATGTTTCGGGCGGCTGTATGAAGTTATCATCTCGGAGGCCTTATAGGTAGCGGGTTATAATTGGTTTGCAATGCTGCTTTAAAAGGATTTCTGATTGACTTTTGATAGTACACTACTTACCTCTGAAACCATTAAAGAAAACCAGTCACTTTTCCAAATCGCTGTGAATGTTCTAATAAAGGGTATTTGTACCAAAAATATTGAATATGACATGACATTAGTCCGCCCCTGTAGCTCAGTCGGGAGAGCGCTGGGCTTCTGACGTATCCCGGTAGTGGCAGCCCGGGTTCGAGTTGCGCTCGGCGTCTCGCCTATTTGCTCCTGTACTGGATGGCCGTGGTTCGGCCTGTGCAGCGGTCGCACTGAAGGTCAGGTGACGTCAGTGAGCGGGGCGGACCGTTCCAGGTATGTCGGGCACGTAAAACTTTCGTCTAAATTCTGTCGACCAACAGGAACTGTACGATCGGGTGGTGGGGTCAGTGCCTGCGCAACAAGCTCTGCTTAGCGTGGGTCCTGACCTCGGAAATTCCATCCATACAAAACATTTCGGACTAAATTTATTTTTACAAAAATATGCTTAACTATCAATATTTTTCCCCTTTTTCAAAAGCAATATATTTCGAAAACATATCCTAGCATAATCATATAAAGGCGGAAATTGCCGAGGATTTCGAAAGTGGCACATGATAATACGAATCTTTTGCACCTTTGGAAGAAGGTGTAAACAATGCTGAATTTTCTCAAAGTTAATTGTATTTAAAAGTAGTAACAACAATTAATGTCCTATACTGGTTTATATAACTGGCATAATATCGTCAATGGCGAACGGTTAGCTTGCTGGTCCAGTAACGCTGCTTTAAGCACATGCTACCATATGCAGTTTTTGACAAGGGGTAGAATTTCCGACAAAGCAGCAAATGCCTGGATAAAATATAAAATATATTCGACAGGAGAATCTCTACCAGTAAAACGCCTTTGGGGGCCGTGACTGAGCGGGCGCACTATGGTAAAGTTAAAACAGTTTTGAAATAAGAACCGGTACGAGAGCGTGCGCATTGACCATGTGTCCCAATGATGGATGAGTAAGACGTTTGATAGCTTTATCGTGGTTATGCCCTAGCATGCATAGAAACGTTTCGCTGAATCGTGCAGGTAGTTTACTTTCAACTTTCAGATATATATAAAACAGTGGTCCGCACGTGCGCAGTGCACACGTATTTAGTGACTAAAAAGTTCCGACAAGATCAAACTTCATACAGTACTTCCTTAGGATATATGCAAAATTCCACCTAATAGGTCAAGCAGTTTCTGAGCTCTGAAATACGGTGGCGTAAGTGCACACGTGCATATTGGCCCATGCCTTGGCACGTTTAAAGGAACTAATAGTGATGTCCTTGTCCTTACCTACTGCAAAATTTATACTCAATATGTCCAGTAGTTTCGAATATATCAAAAGGGATCCACACGAGCGCACGTGCCATGCGATTTCCTATTCATCATCTGGAATATTGCTAGGATGTCTGTCGGAAGCAGCACAGCAAATTTCGCCATAATCGGCATAGTAGTTTCTGAGATACATCATAGCGGTGTAGACTGTAGCCCGTCACCCTTATTTCTTTCACGTGCTCACCGTGACGCCAGTGGGCGTCTGAGCGTGACCTGGCCATGTCGACACCACACATTGCACCGCCGCCGGCCGGTATAAAACCCAGCACCGACCAGACAGAGCCAGGTCACAGCCTGCTCTACCAGCCAGCGCTCAGCATGAAGGTCCTGTCGGTTCTGGTGGTGCTCTTCCGCCGCTCTGCGCCCTCGGCCCTGCCAGCCCGGTGGCGTATGGCGGTAGCGGATCGCTACGCGAGGACACAAGGGAGATTATGCGCTACGGCGGAGGACACAAGGGAGATATGGCGGCTACGTGTGGAACACAAGGGAGGATATGGCGGCTACGGTGGAGACACAAGGAGGATTATGGCGCTACGAGGTGGACACAAGGAGGATTATGCGGCTAACGAGGTGGACCTCACAGGGAGGATACGCCTAGGAGGGACACAAGAAAGTACGTGGCTACGCGTGGTTACCACTAGTCGGGCTGCGGTGCTCGCTCCGCCGCTGCGCCCAGATCTCCGGGCCGGCACGCCGAAAGCGGCCTGTCTCGCCTGCCGAGTAGGCCTCCAGCGTGGACGGACTCTCCGCAGCTCGGCCGGCGTCCCGCCCCGGCCACCGAGACGGAGCAGTGCCGGCTCCGTGCGGCTGCTGGGCGCCGGGACAGCCGGACCCGATACGTCTAGTCCGCATGAAATTTTATTTTAGTTTTGGTCACGCTTTCTATCTATACCTCATCTGAACTGGGCTGATGGACAATTAAGTGCTGGCGCGGCCTTTGAGCTCTGCTGTGCCTCAGAATGGAAAATATGTCAATATTTATGAACCAGTGTTGTACTTACAGTGTTGTCAAATACAAATATGTCATACAAATGTATATTTACTGAAAGTGGTGATATCATCATACTATTCTCTTTTTATCGACGATTTTTTTAGACCGTCCAGTTCGTAAAGAGGAACTCCACATGGAACAGAGTGCGCTCTGAATGCCGATTAAAACAAATAGGGGAATATTATTATAGCCAGTAAATTGACAAATGAGCAATATTAGATCAGCCGCCTACTGATCAGTGACGATGGTATATAGTCTGCGAGAGTGAAAAGCAATGATGGTGCTGGATCTTGATTTACTCTCAACGGTGCGAATTATATTTTCAGGATAGCTTCTGCGGATACAATGTATAAGAAGTCACGTTTTCGTAGCGTATATATTCACGGAGAAACAAGGCTTCTTTTTCCAATAATGTAAATATTGAATCATTTGATTACGTCTTTGTAATGCTTTACTTTAACTTTGCATGACTCAAAACGAGAAAACATGTATATTTTTGGTAAAAATGACATGAAATCCAACTCTGGAATTTATCTGCGAGGACATTGGATGAAATCTGTAAAGATTGGTAGAAATATGTCACCAAATGAAGTGTCTGCTGCTGTGTCCGATTCCCATTCATGCCATTAACAGTCAGTTTGACATGCCATGCCCGTGAAAACTAGTTATAATTAGGGGCCAGCGGGGTCATACCCCCCCCCCCCCGGCACGGTCACGTTGGTATTCGACGCTGCACTGGTGAGGGCTAAAGCTGAGATGCGTTCCACACTTATAACGACCGTTACTTTCAAGTACATACTTTGTAACAAATTCCGGTTTCCACTAAAATCTGGCATTGTTTTGATGAAATGTTGTCTGTGTATTGATAATATGTCTATAAATATGTCTTGTGCTGTTTTTATCACTGTATATCCAATTTTCCTAATCAACAAATATTGAATACAAATGTATTCAAATTTGCAGTTAACCTATGCACCCAACGACAGCGTAGTTTGTGATTGTAATTTTCACTTTTTAAAAACATTTGTCATAATTGTTCATATAGTTTCCACATTAGGCGTTTTGTATTGTTTTATTCATGACTATATACTATACACAATGTTTAAGCTTGTATATAAAAAATCACTTTTCCAAAACAGGCAACAAACATTCGAACTAGTGGTAATGCAATCGAAGATTAATTTATGCACCCAACGGGGACGTATTTAGTGTCAGCAATTTATTTGAGGGACATTATAATTGTTTTTCAAGGAAACAAAAGCGTCACGTCAGATATATAAAAGGATCATAATGATCTTCACAAAACATAACAGCATAAATTTAAATTTCCAGAATATTTACCCTTACCAGGGCGAGGGTAATATTGGGGAATGGTACTGTCGCCACCTTTCTAAGACTCATTTAGGCATAACTTAAAATCCCACCATAACAATTTACTACAAGGAACAACCTTTTGACCTCAGAATCAAAATTTTTGACCTCATTCCAAACCTTTTGTAGTTGTACTGATGTTATGCTAGTGTTACAAGCATCTATTTGCTGACTATTCTCATAGTTTCGTGTACAAAATGGTCTTGGGGTCTGGGGGACCGCCCCCTGGCGGCTGAGAGGTCCCTAAGCACACACTAAATTTGAACACAATCGGCTCAGCCGATCCTGATATATAATAGAGATGTGCAGTGTGCACGTGCGCACGTGCAGTCACCCACCCCTTAGTTGCGGGAAAATGGCGACTGACAGGTCACCAACCACACATCAAATTTGCACTCAATCTGCCCAGCCATTGCCGAGGTCTTGCGAGAAAAAAAAAACACTTTTCAACACCTCTCACGCAGCATGCACCACGCGCAGTGGTAGTCAGTGGTAGTCATCCACATGAGTCGGCACTGGTCTCAAACAGAGTCGGTTGAATAGCCCCTACCGAGAAGAAGCCCCTACTCAGCAAAGAAGACCGCTTGTCAATCGGACGTGCGATTGTAGAGATATAAGATTCTCAAAAGCGTCGCCACGGGTCGGGCCGGGCCGGGTCGCCCATATTCAGATTTTCCAGATCCTGCGAAAGGACTAGCTAGCCGCTCGTAATAAGCTACAAAAACGTGACATCTTATAAATTATATTGGCAAAAATTACCCTGAAAACATAATGCGGGCCGTTGAGCAGAAATCAAGATCCATCAACATCATTGCTTTCCACTATCGCAAACTATACCATCGTCGTTGAGCAGTAGGTGGCTGATATACAGGTCAGATAGATATAGCTCATTTGTCTATTGACTGGCTATAAAATTCCTATATTTTTTTGACAGCATTCAGCGCGCGCGCTGTTCAATGTGGAGCAGAGACTTATTTACAAATTCGACGGTCTATAAAGGAATTCATCGATAAAAACAGAATGGTATGTGGATATCATTTGTTTCAGTAAATATACATTGTATGTTATGGAATATTTGTATTAGACAACACTGTAGTAATAAATAGTCACATATTGTCCAATCTGAGGTACAGCAGAGCTCATAAGCCGCACCAGCAATGAATTGTCCGCCGGACCAGTTCATATGAGGTAGACGGTGCTAGAGGGAAAAAATGCGAGCAAGTTTGCAGAAGCATGGCCAAAACTAAAAGCAAATTTAAATGCGGACTAGTCGTATCGGGTCCGGCTGTCCCGCCGCCCAGCAGCCGCACGGAGCCGGCACTGCTCCGTCTCGGTGGCCGGGGCGGNATAATGGCAATAACCAGCATGTTGCCTAACTGAAATCAGACAAAATCAATAAACCTATTCAACCTTTTTGGAACTAGGCCTCTTTAAGCAAATCAGTTGGGTGAACTATGCTAATTTGGACCAATTTTTAAAGCTATTCCATTTCTGGAACTTCATACCCTAAAATGGGAACGCTTCTTCTGAAAATGGAGTACGCTTCATTCCAAAAATTGGGCACAGAAAACAATGGCCTTCACGACTTAAGCAGTGATCCACACATTCCACACATTGATTGGTGTGTTGACGCATTGTGCCAACGACATCATCAAATTCACCACACCACCCTTGATTATATTTGATAGCCTGTGTCATGGGGATTATTTTTGTGTCATTCAATTTTCCATTTACATTCTACAATTGGTAACTGTCAAATAGGCGTCTTTTGAATTATAATTTAAGATTATTACAGCAAATATGTTATATTTCCAATCATCCATGGGTATCAATATAAAATAAGATCCCTGGGTTTTGTTTAAGAATTAAAAATTATGTTTTGGAAGGAGCATACCCATTTTTGGAAGGAGTGCACCCATTTTTGGGTATAGTGTTCCAAAAATGGGTCCAAATTACCATAGTTCACCTGACTGAAATGGTATTCTATGTTTTACCATTTCCAGTAACCATGTGTTGAATTCACAAGGCATTTAACTAAACATGGCCACTCTGCATTGAAATGTTTACAGAAAACAGCAACAGTCAACATAACCCAACTGCAAAATACAGCTTGTCTATGTATATGCTAGCTGAAAGAACATGATGAACATTGAAAATGTCTACCGATTCACGTAAAAATATTCAAAAGAGACATGTTTTTGCACAGAAAAACAGGAAAAAATCAGTATTGATGTCCTGAAGCCAATGCACATCTGCAATCAGCATTGTCATTTACTCAGAACATAATGGCAATAACCATCATAAAATAGTAAAACACAAACATATTAAGCGTCATATACAAGCTAGCTCAGGTCACAAACACGATACATAGCGAGATAATCGAAAAAACGCAAAATGACTCACATGTGCAGGTCACGCCCGGTCACGCCCTCCTCCATCTCTGCCAATGAGTACTTACAAAAGCAACATAGAGCTGGACATTTGACTGCCATAGAGATGGGAAAGTTAAGGTCTAAAAATTGCTGAAGTCTAACTCTAAACTGCTGCAAAATACTAGAAATATTAATATGTAGTTTTCGTGCAGAAAATCTGAAGCATTTAGCACAAATATAGTAATGTAAGCAGCATGAAAATATAAAAGACGAAAATTCGAAACATTGGCAAGTTATAATAAAGTAATAGCAAGGGCAGCAAAACAGAGGGGGAGAGGCAGAGGAGTAAAGTTATCTTAGGGCAGAGGGTCGTGCCTCTGGAAACCCACAACTTGGCCGTTTTTGACGTGTTTTGCGCGTCGAAAAACGCTTGGAGCCCTACAGTTAAGGGTTTGCTATTCCATTCTGACAACATGAAAATCCACTACCCCTCCCCCTCTCATCCTCGGTCCTCCTCCTAGACCTAGGGCATGCCGCAGTCCTTGACTTCGAGCAGAGCTAGGCGGTACAACATAACTTCAGGCGCTTACTACTAGTGTCATCTAGCGGCATAAATATAAGTTGACATCTGACATCTGACATCTTATAGGGCCTTGGTTGACATATGTGCTGTTCTTGGTCAAGGCCCGTTCTTGGTGTGGTTCAGCAGAGGTTCTCGCTCAGCGTCAATTTACCAAGATGACTCCTTACCCCGTATCCTCGAATAGTATTGAATGCACATTGTATATTCCGCAAAGAAGGTGCTAAACAAATATCCCATAACCCGACGCATAAACTCTAACGCAAAGGTCGCTGTTCATGAATCATGATCACTGGCGGATCCAGCCTTCCAATATTGGGGGGGGGCTAATTTTCGCTGTGGGCCTCCGGGTACTTGACCCTGGAAGGGTTAAGTAGGGTCGAGGGAAGGGTAGGGAAGGGTAGGGTCGAGTCGTGAAAAGTCTCATTTTATCTAATGTAAATTTATAAATGTATCACTTACCTATACCCAAAATACGATTTCTCGGCGTGTTTAGTACCTACACTTGAATACCTACAAGATACAAAATACATTTTTTGTGGACCAAGCACCGCATCCCCTTTGGGATCATGGTGCTGGAACTCTCACCCTGTTCCGAGGGTTAATATATGGGGGCCGGTTGACTGTTTCAGCGGACCGCCCAGGGATTTGACCCCGGGTCACCGGCACAGAAGACAGGAATCCTGCCCCTGCGCCAGATCGCTCCCCCAAAAAAATGCAAAATACCACGACGCTCCAGGTCAAAATAAACATATCCTCTAATTAATTTCATCGGTATTTGATGAAGACAGTATTACTATTTTCATCACATATTGATGAAAATGGTTCTCTATTTCATCAATATATGACGAATTAGGGAAGTTAAAGGCGCTATCTGATTGGCTTGCGGATGGCTCACGGCGCTTGCGAGCTCGCGTACATGGTATACCTATAAAACACAGTTTCTTATACAAGGCAATAGGCAATAGTTCCCTATACAATTTCATTAATATTTTATCTACCGTGGTGAGTGATCCCGTATTGTTTTTAACGTAGTGCTTAGAACACGAACGGGCAAATAGAGAAAACACGAACGAGGCAAAAAATAACTTACTTTTCGTCAAAACGTTATTTTTCGCAGCCGTATCCATTTTTCATCACCATTTAGCCGGATATGGGGGCTAATTTGTATTGCCACCCCTGTCCGGCCGGAATGGGGGATTAGCCCCTGCCGCCCCCTGGATCCGCCCGTGTGGCGTGATTAGTCTTATCCTTCGTACCTATAGGTAGTTATGGAGATCATCAGCGCGATTGAGTTGAATCGCTTTGTTCAGAGTGAAAGGTTTTTATTGCCGAAAATGCAAAAATTGACAGAGAACGTTGAGTGGTGGCAGGGTGTAGAACTTCATTTGAAGTTGCGGGAAAGCTTAAAGGTTAATTTTGCAGTATATTTTGCCATGCAACGTCCATAGGCGTAATGTTAAATCTGAAAAATGTTTGGGCAGTTGCCCCTTGTACCCCCCCCCCCCCCCCGGATTCCTTCGCCTATATGGTTGGGGCGTTGAACGCCTAGCGCACAGATCCGCTCGTTCGGCGACTGCGCCAGTCTGCGTAAATTTGTTCGAATCGGACAGCGACGAAGTGGCGTCAAGAACAGGAGATCGGTAGTGGTCGACTGCCCGCGCGTCGCGGGCGTTCGTCCGGCCTTTCGTGCCCGACGTCGCCACGTGGTTTCAGAAAAACCGGACATCGGACTCGTGGGCGTAAACAGGCAAAATTCGTACACGTGGTGGTGGTGCCAATGGTAGAACTTTATGAAATCGGTGGGGGGGGGCACTAAAGTAAAATTTGATAGATTTTTAAAGGAAATATTTCACCTTCAACATGCAGGGGCGGATCCAGGGGGCACTTGGGCGTTTCCCCCCCCCCCTGAACCGGGTCTTTTTCTTATGGCGCGCCGTAGGGTGCGCCCGCGAGGGCGCAACTTTTTGTATTGGGCGCCCCCCCCCCTGGACCGAAATCCTGATTCCGCGCTGACATGGGTGTTGAACTGAGATGGCAGTTTTGTAGTCCGTGTTGAAAAACCCCTAACTGCAAGTTTTCTGGGCTGAAAGGGCCTTCCAGACGATATATTGACTTTTTGTCGAAGGAATTGTTGGGCCATAAATAAACGAATGTCAAGAATGGGGGGCTCACACCGCCTGGGCAGAGGCTTACAGTAATCTTACGCCGACTATACATTCGAATCTGATTGGTGCAGCCACGTTTTGATGTTTGCTTTTGAGTTACGCATATAATTTTGATGAAATTAATTAAATTTACGTTCCTTCTGTCCTGAATCGGCGCGATGTTATGACTTATTATGACATATGACAAGAAATTTTTTTTCAAAATTATAATTCAAAATTGTGGGTTGAAAAACAAAATCCAAGGTGAACTATTTTCCTTGTTAAACTCCATTCTTACCATGCAACGCCGTAGGCTAATGTTTAACATTTTAAATAATGGGGGGGGCTCGGGCCCTCCAAAAGAGATATAAAGTTCCGCCCCTGGTAGTGCCATAAAATGTCTACAGGGACTAGGGAGAGCAATCAACGGCGGGGGCGGCAGAGGGGTGTATGCTCGCTAACAGTCGCGAAGCATCTTTTTGAATTGAATGGTTTTTCGCGATGTGGTATGGTATCAGTGGTCTGCGGCAGAGAAACAGTAACTGTTGTAGGAATAAGTCGAATCCTGTCGGATCTAAGATCCCAGAGATCCACCTTTATTTGTTATTATGGGCCCCTTTGGGATCGAAGATCCGTTGTCAAATTTATTCGAAGGATCTACTGGGATACAAGATCTACTGTGGTATTTTGTCGTGAGATCCAGTGGAATCTTAGATCCAGCATTGCGTTTTATCGAAAGACAATCTTGCATTAATAGATCCTGCTTTGAGATCCATGATCTCAAAGCAGTATCTAGTATGTAATCTAAGACAAATCAGACATTATATACCTATATACCGACTACCTGGACGCATTTTAAGGCGTAAAACACATGCTCATTGGGCAACATGCCATTTTACAGGTAATGACAGGCATGGCATGGGCCATACCTACCAACTTCGAAACCAGCGACACCAATTTGCAATCAGCTATACTATCTTATAATATTTTTATGCTCAAGACCTGTAACTATGAAATAAATTGTGCCACGCAGCGGCACAAAATTTTGAGTCTTATGCCCATGCATTCTCATCAATGCGTCGCATTGCGTATGGTGCGGACCTCTATAAATTTTGTTAGTGTGAGCTCTTTTGGGGAGAGGGGAAATACAAATAAATTCCCCCTCCCTCTTTTAGTGGGAGGGGGGTCAGCATGCCCCCAATCCCCCGCTTCCGACGCCACTGCTTAAAGGGAGTGTGCCGTACTCTTAATGAAATGTCTCGACCGAGAATCGAACCAGCGGGATGTTTATGCAGTCAGCTGCAGTCAGTCGTTGAGACAGTGAATGGCCCTCCTAAAAACAGTACATGGTCTCCTGGAGACAGTAAATGGTCTCCTGGATTTGAAATCATTCAATGAAGTATAAGTACGCAACGATCGACAGCGACTGAGTCGAGCACTAGTGCTGAAAATATTTGAATAAATTCATAACCATTCCAGCATACACAGCAGCGGATACCATCCACCGGAACCTAATGATCTGCGAGTAAAAAATCAGGTCGGATACATTTTGATCAGCCCTTGTACTTTACCATCATCGCTGACTAGTTGGCGGCTGGTAGGCTGGCAAAATGTAGTTAATTTGTCAATTTACTGTTAATGAATTCATTTTATGGAGTGGAGCAGAGGCGTTTTTACACATTGGACGATCCAAAAGGAATGTATCGATAAAAAACATAATATTTTGTGGATATCATCCCTTTAAGCATACATATACGTTTGTTATAGCCATATTCGTTATTTGTCAACACTGTATAAAGTACAATAATATATTCACATGTTGTCCAATCTGAGGTACAGCAGAGCTTCACAAGCCGCTCCAGCAATGAATTGTCCGTCGCCCCAGTTCAGATGAGGTAGACGGTTCTCGAGGAAAAATAAGGTAACTTACTAGTCACGGGATGTAATAAAGCGTGGCCAAAAGTAAAAGCAATTAATTTTTAAATACGAACTAGACGTATCGGGTCCGGCTGTCCCGCCTAGCCAGCAGCCGCACGAAGCCGGCACTGTTCCGTCTCGGTGGCCGGGGCAGGAACGCCGGCCGACGCTGCGGCAGAGTCCGTCCACGCTGGAGGCTACTCGGCACGGCAGAGACAGGCCGCTCGGCGGCGCCCGGAGACTGGACGCAGCGGCGGAGCGAGCACGCCAGCCCGGCTAGTGGTAACCACCGCCGTAGCCGCCGTTATTTCTTGTGTCCACGTCCGTAGCCGCCGTTATTCCTCCCTTGTGTTCCTCCACCGTAGCCGCCATATCCTCCCTTGTGTCCACCGCCGTAGCCGGCCATATCCTCCCTTGTGGCCACCGCGTATGCCAACCGTATCCTCCCTTGTGTCCACCACCGTAGCCGCCATATCCTCCCTTTGTGTCCTCATCCGGTAGCCGCCTCCGTACCCGCCATAGCCACCCGGGCTGGCCAGGGCGAGGGCGCAGAGCGCGGAGAGCACCACCAGAACCGACAGGACCTTCATGCTGAGCGCTGGTTGGTAGAGCAGACTGTGACCTGGCTCTGGCTGGTCGGTGCTGGGTTTTATACCGGCCGGCGTTGGTGCAGTGTGTGGTTTCGACATGGCCAGTTCACGCTCAGATGCCCGCCGGCGTCACGGTGACCTCGCCGGGTCAGGCGTGCGGCGTGACATGTGAAATGTCAGCTCTGACCGGGGAGAGACATGTCACGAAGATCACGAGCGCTCCGATCAAGCGTGGCTCATGCGTGCTGGATGTTTCGGGCGGCTCTATGGGGTTACCATGCGTGACATGGCTTAAGGAAGCTAGCGAATAACTTAGATTGCGGACCATTATGGTATTTATGAGTATATATTTACAGTTAGCATGATAAAATCCGTTGGTATGGCCAAACTAACTGATGCCAGTTAGTTTGCAAAGTAACTAGTTTATATGCGAAATCGACGATATATTTGGCGATGTAAAAGTTCAGTTCCATGACAAATTTGTTTTTGATCGATGCTCTATCAAATTTATATTGCTTGGCCTACTACGCGTCCCTGTTAAGGACATCTTGGATTCGAATCGCTGCTTCCGCATTGGATGAGCCTACGATCCATGGCAGCGGTCGCACTCAAGGTTCAGGTCAAGGTGACTTCTGCAGTGAATCGGGGTGAACCGTGTAAAAGGCATGCCGGGTGCCTTTAAACTTTTCAACTCTAAAATACTGTCGGCCAATGAGCAAAATTGCCCTGATCGGACGGTAGCGATCAGGGGGCCAGCGGCACTATGCACTGTAAGCGAGTCCTTGACATATGAAATTCATTCATTTATTTTTTAATAAAGAAAATATACAATATTACCAAATTTGACGTTACCTTTTGATAAATTTTGATGCATACAATTATTTATTCTAAAGCTGTGGGCCACGTATATGGCCGCTTTTCTGGTCCGGTATTTTTCTCTTCTTCAGTGAATTAAAACCACTTCGACCTCAGCCTTGCGGGTCCCAGCTAACACTCGGGGTCGTCTCGGCCCCAGCAGGTGCGGTGCAAACTTTGTGACAAATGGTATATTCTAGACTCCAGAGTTGCTATATTATGCGGACTACAGCAATACAGGCATACATTGGGCATTAGGAACTCATTATGAAGTAGGGGGGGGGCACAAAAGTCAATTATATTTGCAAAAATTGCAATTGGGGTATTTTTTTATTCCGAGATAGCCATTTTGTAGAACTCGTTATTTCACATGTTTTAACGTTTTTTATTTCCAATTTGATTCAAAACTATGCTTTTTTCGATTTTCAAACATTTAGCTATTTTCGACCAAAAATGCCATGTAGTGATGCCACTAAAATAGGTATATCTAATTTCTATTATACGCAACTGCTATTTTTCATAGATGACTTAAAATTGATGAACGCGAAGGAATACTAAGTTTCACGTCGATATTTGCAACGGTTCGGAAGATATTCAGGAAAAACCGAGGAGGGGTCGCCCGATCGGATCCGACCCGTCCCCAGGCGGTCGTGGACTATGCCTCGTAATTTTGGACCAGGTATTGAGACTACAAAAATGGGGGGGGGCGTTGCCCACCCCCCCGCTCAAAAGTTGAGGAGGCAGTTGCCCCCCTGCCCCCCCGGCTCCACGGCCTATGACAACATATAAGTGGGTATATATAGCAGGGTACGGGAACTTGTTGCTGTATTGCATGCATGTACATTTCATAATCTTAGGAATCTTTCTGCAGTCCAGATATAAACTCTTTTGCGCACGAAACTTGCACCTATACTGGGGAATGCAGCAGCATCATGAACCGGTCGTTAGTCTGAACTCGAAAGCTGAGTCGAAGCGGGGTACTCACTGAATTAGAGCCAAAATACAGGCCAGAAAGCCGCCAGAATTCCTATGCTGGGCCTCTTGATTCGCTGCAGACGTCACCTTAACCTGACATTGAGTGTGACCGCTGCCATGGATGCAAACCATCCAAAGCGTAAGCAGCATTTGAAATCCTGGATGCCCTAGCTGGACGCAGACTAAATAATAAGCGATATAATTTGACAGAGCATTGTACAAAATTGTCACGGAACTGAAAACGCCAAATACGTCGTCGATTTTCGCAAATAAAACTAGTTAGTTTGCAAATAAACTATTTGTTAGTTGCAACTAACTTAGTTAGTCTGAGACTAACCGACCGGTAAGTTAGTTTGGAAACTAACTAGTTAGGCTTGCCAAACTAACTGGGACAGTCAGTAGTTTGCATACTAAATAATATATCTAATGTAAGTCTGTACATATATAGGGACAGGTTTTGGGCCGAGACTCGTAGACTAGTCATTAGGTGGCGAGGCAGTGACAATAGAATGATGGTGCCAGGTCGTGGGAGCGAAACAGGGTTCAGGTCCAAACGAAACAGGGTCAGATCACGGATGCTGATTATTTTCAAGGTCATGAACGGCTTTAGTGACTCAAAAGGTTCCGCCAAGCGCAAGCCTCCTACAGCTCTTCCTTAGGATATATGCAAAATTCCACCTAATAGGTCAAGCAGTTTCTGAGCTCTGAAATACGGTGGCGTAAGTGCACACGTGCATATTGGCCCATGCCTTGGCACGTTTAAAGGAACTAATAGTGATGTCCTTGTCCTTACCTACTGCAAAATTTATACTCAATATGTCCAGTAGTTTCGAATATATCAAAAGGGATCCACACGAGCGCACGTGCCATGCGATTTCCTATTCATCATCTGGAATATTGCTAGGATGTCTGTCGGAAGCAGCACAGCAAATTTCGCCATAATCGGCATAGTAGTTTCTGAGATACATCATAGCGGTGTAGACTGTAGCCCGTCACCCTTATTTCTTTCACGTGCTCACCGTGACGCCAGTGGGCGTCTGAGCGTGACCTGGCCATGTCGACACCACACATTGCACCGCCGCCGGCCGGTATAAAACCCAGCACCGACCAGACAGAGCCAGGTCACAGCCTGCTCTACCAGCCAGCGCTCAGCATGAAGGTCCTGTCGGTTCTGGTGGTGCTCTCCGCGCTCTGCGCCCTCGCCCTGGCCAGCCCGGGTGGCTATGGCGGGTACGGAGGCGGCTACGG